>JASCXZ010000084.1:0-29943 GCA_030340685.1 Protosalanx chinensis | reverse complement strand
CTGCAGGCTGCCTCTCATCACATGGATGTTCTCTATTCCCACAAACTGAAAGCGGATGTTGGAATAGTTGTCCTCGTTCTCATATCCTTTACCTGCAGCCCTGTTAGCCAGAGCGTTCAGCTGGGGGGGGGGGGGGGGGGGGGGGGGGAAGGGTCAGTGTCTCAATACAGCTGTCACTTTAAACACAGGTGGGTGTGGCTTATCTCCAGGGGTGGGGCCTCACCTTGGGCCTGGTATCCATGACGTAGACGAAGCGGCTGTTGTGATTGGCTCTGCTGATGGCCTGCAGCATGCTCTCATCCTCCAGGCATCGAGCGCTGAACCCTGAGAGAGGCTGGCTGCAGCGACACACCGCAGCCTGCAGGGGGAGCAGGAGCACGCTGAGCCATACAGTGTGTGTACCTTCTCCTGGTGTGTGTGTGTGGTGTGAGCGTGTGTGTGTACCTTCTCCTGGTGTGTGTGTGTGTGTGAGCATGTGTGTGTGTGTGTGTGTGTGTGTGTGTGTGAGTGTGTGTGAGTGTGTGTGTGTGAGTGTGTGTGTGTGTGTGTGTGTGAGTGTGTGAGTGTGTGTGTGTGTGTGTGTGTGAGTGTGTGTGTGTGTGTGTGAGTGTGTGTGTGTGTGTGTGTGTGAGTGTGAGTGTGTGTGTGTGTGAGTGTGTGTGTGTGTGTGTGTGAGTGTGTGCGTGTGAGTGTGTGTGTGTGTGAGTGTGTGAGTGTGTGTGTGTGTGTGTACCTTCTTCTCTTGGTAGAAGTACGTCAGAACAGGGAAGCGTCCTTTACTCCTGAACTTAGAGCTTCCTACGATGATGGGCTTGCTGGCCGTGACAGGAACATACAAGTCCTTAGGGTAGGTCTCACACACCTTCCACACACACACACACACACACACAGATACACACACACACACACACACACACAGACACACACACACACAGACACACACACACACACACACACAGACACACACACAGTTAGACCTATATTCACACTACATTCCTATTGGATGCCCCGTCACACTGTCCCGTCCACCTTGTAGTCTCTGTTGACGTCGGTGAGCTGCCATTGGTCGCAGGGTACGCCCATCCTCTCGAACTCAGCCCCCAGACCAATGAGCTGCCAGCCCTCCTCCCTCTGCTGGTCGTTCTGCTGGGGGTTGTAGGAGAAGGCATACAGCTCCTCATAGGAACCTGGAGAGAGAGGAGAGGGGGCTGAGACACAGGCTGAGACACAGGCTGAGACCAGGCTGAGACACCAAGACACTGCACACACACACCCCACACACACCACACACACCCCACCACACCACACACACACACACACCCCCCACACACACACCACACACACCCCACACACCCAACCACACACCCCCACACCCCACACACACACCCCCCCCACACACCCCCCCCCCCCCCCACACACACCCCCATACACACACACACAAACCCCCACCACACACACACCCCCCCCATACACACACACACACACCACCCCCCATACACACACACCCCCACCCCCACACACACAGACCTGGCTTCAGCAGCTGCAGCAGTGAGCTGTAGATATCATGACAGTCTCTCTCTCTCTGGACCACAAAGTGCACCACCCTGAAGTTCCTGCAGTAGATGATGAGGGGGCACCCTGAGGTGGTGAGGGCCAGCTTCTCCACCGAGGAGATGTGGTGGTGCAGGATCTGGCAAAGACACACGGCTCAGTAAGATCACCTGTAACGTGGTGGTGCAGGATGTGGCAGACACACAGCTCAGTAAGGGGCCCTCTCACACCTACACTGTCAGATTTGGGACCTTTCCACTGGGCTGCTCCAACCCTGGGAAGCTCTTAACATGCGCATACATCTGAATAATGACCTGCACAACAATCCATGCACCCACTCACACAAACACACAGTCACACATACACACACACACACATACGTGCATACAAACACACACACACACAAACAGGCACACAGGCACACAGACACACACAGCTTTTAAAATGCTGAACTCACAATGTGTCTGATCTCCTGTTCAATATTTGATGAGTCACAACAACCTGCTTGACTTTATACACTCTCTCCCTGTCTCACACTGTCCAGATGAACCCCTGCTCACACACACACCACACACACACACACACACACACCACACACACACACACACACACACACTACTGGCTGTGCAGTAGATTAGGAAGGAAGTGGACATGAAACAGGAAGTGACATAGCAGTTTTCTCTGTTTCTTTCCCTCTCTCTTTCTCTCCCTGTCTCTACTCAGACACCAGCATGCTAGACATCCTCCTCCTCTCTCTCTCTCTCTCTCTCTGTCTCTCTCTCTCTCAGGTGCTGCTCAGGTGTTGCTCAGGTTTCCATAGAGACCAGGTTTAACCTGGTTCCCACAGAGTTTTAACAGTAATCCTCTCTAAACCCACAAACACACACACACACAGACAACACACACACACACACACACAGACAACACACACAGACAACACACACAGACAACACACACACACATTCAAAGGCCAACTAAGGTCTGCCCTACTTCCTCAAAACACACAAGACTTTGTTCAGGCCTGTATACACACACACAAACACACACAAACACACACACGTACACACAAACACACACACACTCTACTGTGTCATCACCTTCATGTGGGGGTTATGTGGTGCAGTGGGTTAGAGTGTTAGTATTCAGAAGGTCTCGAACCCTGGCTGTGGCAAAATGACCTGCTGTCCTGAGACAAGGGTGGGGGAGGGTGAGGGAGGGTGAGGGAGGGTGAGGGAGGGTGAGGGAGGGTGGAGGAGGGTGGAGGAGGGTGAGGGAGGGTGGGGGAGGGTGAGGGAGGGTGAGGGAGGGTGGAGGAGGGTGAGGGAGGGTGAGGGAGGGTGGGGGAGGGTGAGGGAGGGTGGAGGAGGGTGAGGGAGGGTGGGGGAGGGTGAGGGAGGGTGGAGGAGGAGGGTGAGGGAGGGTGGGGGAGGGTGAGGGAGGGTGAGGGAGGGTGGAGAAGGGTGGGGGAGGGGGAGGGAGGGTGGAGGAGGGTGAGGGAGGGTGGGGGAGGGGGAGGGAGGGTGGGGGAGGGTGAGGGAGGGTGAGGGAGGGTGAGGGAGGGTGAGGGAGGGTGGAGGAGGGTGAGGGAGGGTGAGGGAGGGTGAGGGAGGGTGGAGAAGGGTGGGGGAGGGTGAGGGAGGGTGAGGCAGAGTGCAGGTCTTACCCAGACCTCCTGCTCCCCAGCTGATCTGATCCCAGCAGCTCTGGTCTCTACATAGATCAGGTGAGTGGCTGTGAGGTGCAAAGTTCCACTGCTGCACTTGTTACCGAAGCGATCCAGCAGACGCACCTGCTCCACCTGCACACACACACACACAATAAACAATAAATAATGTTAATTTTCTGAGCATCTTAAAAGACTGTCCATCTGCCAGTCTAGCAGTGTTGGTCATCTCTGGTTTTAGCTTCTCGGAAGCTTCTGGAACAGAACACAACATTTCCACAGCAACTCCTGCATCAAAACCATTCACAGCACATTATTCACCTTATCGTTCAGTGACCTCATCCTCACTCTGTAAATATGAAGGTTACATTAACTACCGTCGTATAACTACAACCTCTAGTGGCCGACAGAGGTGCGGACACACCCCTAGAGGTCCAGACACACCCCTGGAGGTCCAGACACACCCCTGGAGGTCCAGACACACCCCTGGAGGTCCAGACACACCCCTGGAGGTCCAGACACACCCCTGGAGGTCCAGACACACCCCTGGAGGTCCAGACACACCCCTGGAGGTCCAGACACACCCCTTTGGGTCCAGATACACCCCTGGAGGTCCAGACACACCCCTGGAGGTCCAGACACACCCCTGGAGGTCCAGACACACCCCTGGAGGTCCAGACACACCCCTGGAGGTCCAGACACCCCTGGAGGTCCAGACACACCCCTGGAGGTGCAGACACACCCCTGGAGGTGCAGACACACCCCTGGAGGTGCAGACACACCCCTGGAGGTCCAGACACACCCCTGGAGGTCCAGACACACCCCTGGAGGTCCAGACACACCCCTTTGGGTCCAGATACACCCCTGGAGGTCCAGACACACCCCTGGAGGTCCAGACACACCCCTGGAGGTCCAGACACACCCCTGGAGGTCCAGACACACCCCTGGAGGTCCAGACACACCCCTGGAGGTCCAGACACCCCTGGAGGTCCAGACACACCCCTGGAGGTGCAGACACACCCCTGGAGGTGCAGACACACCCCTGGAGGTCCAGACACACCCCTGGAGGTCCAGACACACCCCTGGAGGTCCAGACACACCCCTGGAGGTCCAGACACACCCCTTTGGGTCCAGATACACCCCTGGAGGTCCAGACACACCCCTGGAGGTCCAGACACACCCCTGGAGGTCCAGACACACCCCTGGAGGTCCAGACACACCCCTGGAGGTGCAGACACACCCCTGGAGGTCCAGACACACCCCTGGAGGTGCAGACACACCCCTGGAGGTCCAGACACACCCCTGGAGGTCCAGACACACCCCTGGAGGTCCAGACACACCCCTGGAGGTCCAGACACACCCCTGGAGGTCCAGACACCCATGGAGGTCCAGACACACCCCTGGAGGTGCAGACACACCCCTGGAGGTCCAGACACACCCCTGGAGGTCCAGACACACCCCTGGAGGTCCAGACACACCCCTGGAGGTCCAGACACCCCTGGAGTCCAGACACACCCCTGGAGGTCCAGACACACCCCTGGAGGTCCAGACACACCCCTGGAGGTCCAGACACACCCCTGGAGGTCCAGACACACCCCTGGAGGTCCAGACACCCCTGGAGTCCAGACACACCCCTGGAGGTCCAGACACACCCCTGGAGGTGCAGACACACCCCTGGAGGTCCAGACACATCCCTGGAGGTCCAGACACACCCCTGGAGGTCCAGACACACCCCTGGAGGTCCAGACACATCCCTGGAGGTCCACACTTCGACATCAACCAAAACACACATGACACAGATGAACAAGTTTATTTAAGAGACTAAGTTGTCACACTCCTTAGTAACGAAAACAAGCCGACACGCCTGACTTAAAGAGGAATGTCCAGCAAGAGAAACCCCTGTTTGTAACACTGATGTCTTGTGATCCGTCACACTAAATGTATTACTGATCAAGAGGACATGTTGGGTCCATATAGCAGCGCAGCTCCAGCAGGATGTGAAGACAAGCGGCCTGTCTCTATATGATATCTAGATAACATTAGTTAACATTAGTTATCTGTCCCAAACAGACAACATCAATTAGATAACCTGCTTATATTAAAAACAACAACCCAATATCACAATAAAGTATTAAAGATCCTGTCGGTCAGTTAAAACATCAGTAGCTGTGAAGCTGTCTGGCTCTGAACCTTCATGTAAAGATGTCAGTAAGAGACGCTTAACTAGGATGATTAAACCTAAAACCTTAAACTAAACAACATCAGCGGAAGGTCCAGAACAGACTGTCACCAGATGGTTAAGATATTCTAACTTATCATGCTGGACTGCTAACATAATCACATTATAGCATGAAGCACAGTAGAAGCACAGATGAAGCACAGATGAAGCACAGTAGAAGCACAGATGAAGCACAGTAGAAGCACAGTAGAAGCACAGATGAAGCACAGTAGAAGCACAGATGAAGCACAGTAGAAGCACAACTGAAGCACAGTAGAAGCACAGATGAAGCACAGATGAAGCACAGTAGAAGCACAGTAGAAGCACAGTAGAAGCACAGTTGAAGCACAGATTAAGCACAGTAGAAGCACAGTAGAAGCACAGTAGAAGCACAGTAGAAGCACAGTAGAAGCACAGTTGAAGCACAGATTAAGCACAGTAGAAGCACAGTAGAAACACAGTAGAAGCACAGTAGAACTGGTACCTTGGGTGTTCGGATATGTTCCATATCTCAGTTAAAGCAGAAACACAGCTGAGCATCAATAAAGACACTGTCTGTCTGTTCTGTCCTGTTCTGTCTGTTCTGTTCTGTCTGTTCTGTCTGTTCTGTTCTGTCTGTTCTGTCTGTTCTGTTCTGTCTGGTCTGTCTGTTTTGTCGGTTCTGCAGCAGCAGCAGCTAGACGGAATTTTCCTGTTTGTGAATAATACTTCCGGTTTGTCGGACTACAAAAACACACCTCAGCTGATGGGAAATGTAGTTTTTCTTTTCGTCCTTCTTCCGCGCGCAGGGCGGAAGTCCTCCAGTATTGTTGTCAGCTGACAACAGTTTAAACACGGAAACAGTAGTTTTTAGCTGCTTTGGGGCTTAAATGTGTTTTATTCTTTTAAAACGTGACACAGATAGTTCAGAAGAAGCACGAGCGGCAGAATAAGTCGGTTGGTGTGGTTTGTAGGCGCGAGGCCATGGAGAAGATCTGGAAAGGTAAGAAGAAGCTTCTTAAAATCATTAACATCATTAATCTAACATAATCTTAAATAACATGACAGCTCACCTAATGTTTGTATGTAGCTGTTCTATACTTGCAAAGTATTAGTAACATTAATAAACACGTTATACAGGAAAGTGAGAGACAGTTTGAGACATAGATACAGACAGACAGACTGGCAGATAGAGACAGACAGATAGAGACAGACAGACAGAGACAGACAGACAGACAGAGACAGACAGACAGACTGACAGATAGAGACAGAGAGACTGACAGATAGAGACAGACAGACAGAGACAGATAGAGACAGACAGACTGACAGATAGAGACAGACAGACTGACAGATAGAGACAGACAGACTGACAGATAGAGACAGACAGACTGACAGATAGAGACAGACAGATAGAGACAGACAGACTGACAGATAGAGACAGACAGACTGACAGATAGAGACAGACAGACTGACAGACAGAGACAGACAGACTGACAGATAGAGACAGACAGACTGACAGATAGAGACAAACAGACAGACAGAGACAGACAGACAGACAGATAGAGACAGACAGACTGACAGATAGAGACAGACAGACAGATAGAGACAGACAGACTGACAGATAGAGACAGACAGACAGACAGACAGATAGAGACAGACAGACAGATAGAGACAGACAGACTGACAGATAGAGACAGACAGACTGACAGATAGAGACAGACAGACTGACAGAGACAGACAGACAGATAGAGACAGACAGACAGAGACAGACTGACAGATAGAGACAGACAGACAGATAGAGACAGACAGACAGATAGAGACAGACAGACTGAGAGCTTGTGTGTCTTCTAACATGATTCTAACACCACAGTCTTGTCTCTGTCTAGATGTTGGTGACATCCAATCCAGAATGATTGACCACAGGCCGATCACACAGGGGGAGATACGCTACTTCATGAGAGAGTTTGAGGTGAGTGTCTTGACCGGCGCCCAGTGTTTGGGTCCAGTATGGTGATGGTTGATGTGACCCTGGTGTTTGTGTTAGGAGAAGCGTGGTTACAGGGAGGTGCGTGTGCTGGAGAAGCTGGATAAGCTGGTGGAGGAGACCAGCCAGGTGTTGCTGCCTCACTGCAGCCAGATCATGCAGCAACACCTGTACCAGGCCCTCACCAGACGTAAGGCCTCACCGCCACCTGACACGCTCACATGACCTCCACATGACCTCCACATGACCTCCACATGACAGGCTCACATGATCTTCAAAGCTGTCCAAACCCACATTAGTAAAGCAGCCATTTCCAATCACTAGCCCCATCTGAGCCAGGTGTCCAGATAGGATGTTCACTCTTCTCTGTCTCTTAGTGGAAGCTGCTAATCACATGACCCAGAGAATCCAGCAGAGGGAGCTAGAAGCACAGCAGGTAACCTGTGTGGTAACTCACTCTCCACTCTGCTTCACTCTCCTTCTCTCTCCTTCTCTCTCCTTCTCTTTCCTTCTATCTCCTTCTATCTCCTTCTATCTCCTTCTCTCTCCTTCTCTCTCCTTCTCTCTCTCCTTCTCTCTCCTTCTCTCTCCTTCTCTCTCCTTCTCTTTCCTTCTATCTCCTTCTATCTCCTTCTATCTCCTTCTATCTCCTTCTATCTCCTTCTCTCTCCTTCTATCTCCTTCTCTCTCCTTCTCTCTCCTTCTCTCTCCTTCTCTCTCCTTCTATCTCCTTCTATCTCCTTCTCTCTCCTTCACTCTCTCCTTCATGGCCCCCTAACTGTGTGCCCCCCCAGAGCTCCTACCTCCAGGCCAGCCTGGAGAGGAGGAGGGAGGACTGGGAGGAGTTCCTGAAGGAGCAGCAGAGCCAGAAGGAGCAGGTGGATGAGGAGCACGCCAAGGCTGTGGGGAGGCTCAGCTGCCAGTACAGTGACATGAAGAAAGACCTGGCCAAGTTCTCCCACTTCTGAAGACCTCCTCATCATCCAGAGGACAGACTGAGGGGAGGAGGCTGGGAGGGGGGGGGCTGGGGGAGGCCAGAGGAGGCTGGGAGGGGCTGGGGGAGGCTGGGCGGGGGCTGGGGGAGGCTGGAGGAGGCTGGGGGGGGTGGGGGTGGCTGGGCGGGGGCTGGGGGAGGCTGGGGATAAAGAAGGACAGGTTCAGTGTTGATGAAGGATGTTCCTGCAGGTTCCTCATCTCCACGACTCACCGGACAGATCGTCATCTTCTTACTTCACCTGTAGGAGCTCTAGTTAAGAGGAGATAATAAAATGATTTGTTGAATGAAGGTCTTGAATGCCTCAGTAATCTTGTGCAGTTCTTCTTATCATGTGCCACGGTCCAACAGTTGGGCTGTCTGTCTAATGAAGTGTTGTGTTTGCAGACGTGTTCACGATGCACAATGGCAGACAACTCAGACAGATTGATGGATGAACGTGCATGAGGGCACATTCCTGGGAGGCTGGGAACTGGAGCTTATCTTGTACCGTGTGACAGAACAAATATTTAAGAAGCCCTCATCAACATACAGAAGGCAGACACACTCTCACTCTCACTGCCTTGGTTGGAGCGAGAAAGAGAGTTGACCTCATACATCAAGTCAAGCAAAACTTTGGTTTCTTCCCCTTTCCTAACTTACATAGTCTAGATGTGGGTAAAGCTCAGTGGTAGAACTTTCTGGATCAGAAGGTCCCAAGTTTGAGGCAGGGAAGATGGGTGGAGGTCAAGGTGGAGGCAGGGAGGTCATGATGGAGGCAGGGCAGGGCAGATGGGTGGAGGTCAAGGTGGAGGCAGGGAGGTCATGATGGAGGCAGGGCAGGGCAGATGGGTGGAGGTCAGGGTGGAGGCAGGGAGGTCATGGTGGAGGCAGGGCAGGGTGGAAGCAGGGAGGTCAGGGTGGAGGCAGGGCAGATGCGTGGAGGTCAGGGTGGAGGCAGGGTGGAGGCAGGGCAGGGCAGGGTGGAGGCAGGGCAGGGCCAGACAGCTCATCACAAACTAACCAGGAGTGACAGAGGGAAACACGGCCCTGCTCAGCCAACAAAGCACCCTTCATCTGGCCATGTTTATTTACTCTGCTGGGAGAGACGGAGGGAGGGACACAAGGAGGGAGAGACAAGGAGAGAGGGAGAGAAGGAGGGAGAGGGAAGGAGAGAAGGAGAGAAGGAGAGAGAGACAAGGAGAGAGGGAGAGACAAGGAGAGAGAGACAAGGAGAGAGGGAGAGAAGGAGGGAGACAAGGAGAGAGGGAGACCAGGAGAGAGACAAGGAGAGAGGGCGAGAAGGAGAGAGAGACAAGGAGAGAGGGAGAGTGAAGGAGGGAGAGACAAGGAAAGAGGGAGAGAAGGAGGGAGGGAGACAAGGAGAGAGAGACAAGGAGAGAGGGAGAGAAGGAGAGAGAGACAAGGAGAGAGGGAGAGACAAGGAGAGGGAGAGGAGAGAGTGAGAGAAGGAGAGAGTGAGACAAAGGGAGGGATAGAAGGAGAGGGAGGAAGGGAGAGACGGAGG
Organism: Protosalanx chinensis; assembly: GCA_030340685.1. Taxonomy (NCBI): domain Eukaryota; kingdom Metazoa; phylum Chordata; class Actinopteri; order Osmeriformes; family Salangidae; genus Protosalanx; species Protosalanx chinensis. The sequence goes on along the minus strand of JASCXZ010000084.1, from coordinate 20,047 downwards.
GAATGGAGGGATGGAGAGAGAAGAGGCAAACAGACAGATTAAATGCTAAAAGGTCAACATTCCTAGTGTTGGCTGGGCATGAGCCAGAAGCACTGTGTGACCTGAAGCACAGAGCTGCATGAAGGTGGAGATATCCTCAGCTCTACCTGCCTAACTGTGCCCAGCCTCTGGTCCTCACCTGGCTGGTCCTCACCTGTATGGTCTGTACCTGTCTGGTCCTCATCTGTCTGGTCTGTACCTGTCTGACCCTCACCTGTCTGGTCCTCACCTGTCTGGTCTCTACCTGTCTGACCCTCACCTGTCTGGTCCTCACCTGTCTGGTCTCTACCTGTCTGGCCCTCACCTGTCTGGTCTGTACCTGTCTGGCCCTCACCTGTCTGGTCCTCACCTGTCTGGTCTGTACCTGTCTGGTCTGTACTTGTCTGGTCTCTACCTGTCTGGTCCTCACCTGTCTGGTCTCTACCTGTCTGGTCCTCACCTGTCTGGTCTCTACCTGTCTGGTCCTCACCTGTCTGGTCCTCACCTGTCTGGTCCTCACCTGTCTGGTCTCTACCTGTCTGGCCCTCACCTGTCTGGTTTGAGATTTTAAAAAAGTTCCCAAAAGCAAGTTTCCAAAACAGGCCAGCATCATAGAGATGAGGACTCTGCATGTAAAGATCAGAACAAACACTTCTTAAGCTTGAGTCAAGAATTTCATTCAGTCCTTTTAAAGTGTCTCTCTTTAGAGTCTCTGTACTCCTACTGCAGTGAAGTCCTTCTGCCAACTCTGCTGTTTTCTTCTTCTTTGTGGGAGGATGTGTGGATCATGCAGCCTTATCGCCCTCCTGCCCGCCGCCTCGTGCCGAGGGGAAGCCTGATTTTGTTTTCTGTCTCCTCAGCCTATCAGAGGCCGCTGTGTTCTTCCTGTTATGGAGCGAGAGCACAGTGATCCCAGAGCCGGTCCTGCTGCCAACATCAATCTGAGGGGAATGTCTGATAGCTGCTTGTCTTGCTAACTCTGACCCCTGACCTCTGCTTACTAGCTACGTCCTTAGAAGAGTTATTAGCACCAGCTACACTGTCAGATGACCGGAGATATCAGGATAAGGACCCTGACAGAGTCACAGACAACAGAGCGTCTCCCTCACACAGCCCCTCTACCAGAGCGTCTCCCTCACACAGCCCCTCTACCAGAGCGTCTCCCTCACACAGCCCCTCTACCAGAGCATCTCCCTCACACAGCCCCTCTACCAGAGCGTCTCCCTCACACAGCCCCTCTACCAGAGCAGCTTCCTCACACAGCCCCTCTACCAGAGCAGCTTCCTCACACAGCCCCTCTACCAGAGCGACTCCCTCACACAGCCCCTCTACCAGAGCGTCTCCCTCACACAGCCCCTCTACCAGAGCAGCTTCCTCACACAGCCCCTCTACCAGAGCGTCTCCCTCACACAGCCCCTCTACCAGAGCAGCTTCCTCACACAGCCCCTCTACCAGAGCAGCTTCCTCACACAGCCCCTCTACCAGAGCGTCTCCCTCACACAGCCCCTCTACCAGAGCAGCTTCCACACACAGCCCCTCTACCAGAGCGTCTCCCTCACACAGCCCCTCTACCAGAGCGTCTCCCTCACACAGCCCCTCTACCAGAGCGACTCCCTCACACAGCCCCTCTACCAGAGCGTCTCCCTCACACAGCCCCTCTACCAGAGCAGCTTCCTCACACAGCACCTCTACCAGAGCGTCTCCCTCACACAGCCCCTCTACCAGAGCGTCTCCCTCACACAGCCCCTCTACCAGAGCGACTCCCTCACACAGCCCCTCTACCAGAGCGACTCCCTCACACAGCCCCTCTACCAGAGCAGCTTCCTCACACAGCCCCTCTACCAGAGCGTCTCCCTCACACAGCCCCTCTACCAGAGCGACTCCCTCACACAGCCCCTCTACCAGAGCGTCTCCCTCACACAGCCCCTCTACCAGAGCAGCTTCCTCACACAGCCCCTCTACCAGAGCGTCTCCCTCACACAGCCCCTCTACCAGAGCAGCTTCCTCACACAGCCCCTCTACCAGAGCAGCTTCCTCACACAGCCCCTCTACCAGAGCGTCTCCCTCACACAGCCCCTCTACCAGAGCGTCTCCCTCACACAGCCCCTCTACCAGAGCGACTCCCTCACACAGCCCCTCTACCAGAGCGACTCCCTCACACAGCCCCTCTACCAGAGCGTCTCCCTCACACAGCCCCTCTACCAGAGCGTCTTCCTCACACAGCCCCTCTACCAGAGCATCTCCCTCACACAGCCCCTCTACCAGAGCGTCTCCCTCACACAGCCCCTCTACCAGAGCAGCTTCCTCACACAGCCCCTCTACCAGAGCAGCTTCCTCACACAGCCCCTCTACCAGAGCGTCTCCCTCACACAGCCCCTCTACCAGAGCGTCTCCCTCACACAGCCCCTCTACCAGAGCGACTCCCTCACACAGCCCCTCTACCAGAGCGACTCCCTCACACAGCCCCTCTACCAGAGCGTCTCCCTCACACAGCCCCTCTACCAGAGCGTCTCCCTCACACAGCCCCTCTACCAGAGCATCTCCCTCACACAGCCCCTCTACCAGAGCGTCTCCCTCACACAGCCCCTCTACCAGAGCAGCTTCCTCACACAGCCCCTCTACCAGAGCAGCTTCCTCACACAGCCCCTCTACCAGAGCGACTTCCTCACACAGCCCCTCTACCAGAGCGTCTCCCTCACACAGCCCCTCTACCAGAGCAGCTTCCTCACACAGCCCCTCTACCAGAGCGTCTCCCTCACACAGCCCCTCTACCAGAGCAGCTTCCTCACACAGCCCCTCTACCAGAGCAGCTTCCTCACACAGCCCCTCTACCAGAGCGTCTCCCTCACACAGCCCCTCTACCAGAGCAGCTTCCACACACAGCCCCTCTACCAGAGCGTCTCCCTCACACAGCCCCTCTACCAGAGCGTCTCCCTCACACAGCCCCTCTACCAGAGCGTCTCCCTCACACAGCCCCTCTACCAGAGCGACTCCCTCACACAGCCCCTCTACCAGAGCGTCTCCCTCACACAGCCCCTCTACCAGAGCGTCTCCCTCACACAGCCCCTCTACCAGAGCGACTCCCTCACACAGCCCCTCTACCAGAGCATCTCCCTCACACAGCCCCTCTACCAGAGCGTCTCCCTCACACAGCCCCTCTACCAGAGCGTCTCCCTCACACAGCCCCTCTACCAGAGCGTCTCCCTCACACAGCCCCTCTACCAGAGCAGCTTCCTCACACAGCCCCTCTACCAGAGCGTCTCCCTCACACAGCCCCTCTACCAGAGCAGCTTCCACACACAGCCCCTCTACCAGAGCGTCTCCCTCACACAGCCCCTCTACCAGAGCGTCTCCCTCACACAGCCCCTCTACCAGAGCGACTCCCTCACACAGCCCCTCTACCAGAGCGTCTCCCTCACACAGCCCCTCTACCAGAGCAGCTTCCTCACACAGCACCTCTACCAGAGCGTCTCCCTCACACAGCCCCTCTACCAGAGCGTCTCCCTCACACAGCCCCTCTACCAGAGCGACTCCCTCACACAGCCCCTCTACCAGAGCGACTCCCTCACACAGCCCCTCTACCAGAGCAGCTTCCTCACACAGCCCCTCTACCAGAGCGTCTCCCTCACACAGCCCCTCTACCAGAGCGACTCCCTCACACAGCCCCTCTACCAGAGCGTCTCCCTCACACAGCCCCTCTACCAGAGCAGCTTCCTCACACAGCCCCTCTACCAGAGCGTCTCCCTCACACAGCCCCTCTACCAGAGCAGCTTCCTCACACAGCCCCTCTACCAGAGCAGCTTCCTCACACAGCCCCTCTACCAGAGCGTCTCCCTCACACAGCCCCTCTACCAGAGCGTCTCCCTCACACAGCCCCTCTACCAGAGCGACTCCCTCACACAGCCCCTCTACCAGAGCGACTCCCTCACACAGCCCCTCTACCAGAGCGTCTCCCTCACACAGCCCCTCTACCAGAGCGTCTTCCTCACACAGCCCCTCTACCAGAGCATCTCCCTCACACAGCCCCTCTACCAGAGCGTCTCCCTCACACAGCCCCTCTACCAGAGCAGCTTCCTCACACAGCCCCTCTACCAGAGCAGCTTCCTCACACAGCCCCTCTACCAGAGCGTCTCCCTCACACAGCCCCTCTACCAGAGCGTCTCCCTCACACAGCCCCTCTACCAGAGCGACTCCCTCACACAGCCCCTCTACCAGAGCGACTCCCTCACACAGCCCCTCTACCAGAGCGTCTCCCTCACACAGCCCCTCTACCAGAGCGTCTCCCTCACACAGCCCCTCTACCAGAGCATCTCCCTCACACAGCCCCTCTACCAGAGCGTCTCCCTCACACAGCCCCTCTACCAGAGCAGCTTCCTCACACAGCCCCTCTACCAGAGCAGCTTCCTCACACAGCCCCTCTACCAGAGCGACTTCCTCACACAGCCCCTCTACCAGAGCGTCTCCCTCACACAGCCCCTCTACCAGAGCAGCTTCCTCACACAGCCCCTCTACCAGAGCGTCTCCCTCACACAGCCCCTCTACCAGAGCAGCTTCCTCACACAGCCCCTCTACCAGAGCAGCTTCCTCACACAGCCCCTCTACCAGAGCGTCTCCCTCACACAGCCCCTCTACCAGAGCAGCTTCCACACACAGCCCCTCTACCAGAGCGTCTCCCTCACACAGCCCCTCTACCAGAGCGTCTCCCTCACACAGCCCCTCTACCAGAGCGTCTCCCTCACACAGCCCCTCTACCAGAGCGACTCCCTCACACAGCCCCTCTACCAGAGCGTCTCCCTCACACAGCCCCTCTACCAGAGCGTCTCCCTCACACAGCCCCTCTACCAGAGCGACTCCCTCACACAGCCCCTCTACCAGAGCATCTCCCTCACACAGCCCCTCTACCAGAGCGTCTCCCTCACACAGCCCCTCTACCAGAGCGTCTCCCTCACACAGCCCCTCTACCAGAGCGTCTCCCTCACACAGCCCCTCTACCAGAGCAGCTTCCTCACACAGCCCCTCTACCAGAGCGTCTCCCTCACACAGCCCCTCTACCAGAGCAGCTTCCTCACACAGCCCCTCTACCAGAGCAGCTTCCTCACACAGCCCCTCTACCAGAGCGTCTCCCTCACACAGCCCCTCTACCAGAGCGACTCCCTCACACAGCCCCTCTACCAGAGCATCTCCCTCACACAGCCCCTCTACCAGAGCGTCTCCCTCACACAGCCCCTCTACCAGAGCGTCTCCCTCACACAGCCCCTCTACCAGAGCATCTCCCTCACACAGCCCCTCTACCAGAGCGTCTCCCTCACACAGCCCCTCTACCAGAGCAGCTTCCTCACACAGCCCCTCTACCAGAGCAGCTTCCTCACACAGCCCCTCTACCAGAGCGACTCCCTCACACAGCCCCTCTACCAGAGCGTCTCCCTCACACAGCCCCTCTACCAGAGCAGCTTCCTCACACAGCCTCTCTACCAGAGCGTCTCCCTCACACAGCCCCTCTACCAGAGCAGCTTCCTCACACAGCCCCTCTACCAGAGCAGCTTCCTCACACAGCCCCTCTACCAGAGCGTCTCCCTCACACAGCCCCTCTACCAGAGCGTCTCCCTCACACAGCCCCTCTACCAGAGCGTCTCCCTCACACAGCCCCTCTACCAGAGCGACTCCCTCACACAGCCCCTCTACCAGAGCGTCTCCCTCACACAGCCCCTCTACCAGAGCGTCTCCCTCACACAGCCCCTCTACCAGAGCGACTCCCTCACACAGCCCCTCTACCAGAGCATCTCCCTCACACAGCCCCTCTACCAGAGCGTCTCCCTCACACAGCCCCTCTACCAGAGCGTCTCCCTCACACAGCCCCTCTACCAGAGCGTCTCCCTCACACAGCCCCTCTACCAGAGCGACTCCCTAACACAGCCCCTCTACCAGAGCGTCTCCCTCACACAGGCAGCGCTCCACTGTTCCCCCTTCTCTCTCTCCTCCGCTCCCACACCGTCAGAACCAATAAACCCAGAAAGGATCAGTGCTGCTCTGGAGAACCTGACTGAGGTTCTCACCAACTCCCTTGGCTAAAGGAGAGCTGGGCAGAGACAGGGAGGAGGTGAAGGGCAGTTCTCTTCTTGCCAGGAGGTAAACCTGAGGGGGGCTGGGGGGGGTTATAAGTAGCCTAAACAGTTTCAGAGTCACCTAAAGAACAATGAGTAGTGTTCATTTACAACCTAGGAGATTTACAGAGCTTCTTTTGTCCTCTGCTCAGTGCTTTTAACAACCACAATAGCAGCACTCACTCAATTACTATGGGGTCCGAAATGAAAACGGCAGCGAACAATCAAGACGTGCCTCCCTGTGGTTCTCCTGTGGTCTGACCGCTCTGCAGGGAGCTCTGGACTGATCTGGGGGGACACTGAGCCAGCAGCTGGGGGGACACTGAGCCAACTGCTGGGGGGGACATTGAGCCAGCTGCTGGGGGGACATTGAGCCAGCAGCAGGGGGGACATTGAGCCAGCTGCTGGGGGGACATTCTTTGGCAACAGCAGAGCTTCACCCTGAGAGTCATGGGGAAGGGAAGAGCCATGTGATGAAGTCACAAGTGGATATTTGTTCTTATGAGAGCATGAAGGTGCTGTCAGCACACTGGAACAAGCAGGTTTAACATTCATCATCTGTCAAGCTCGGAATGTCCTCTCATTCAGTCCACTCAGACCCCCAAGTCTTCAGATGCAGCGTGTCGGTGAGGGGGGGGTGGGGGGGGGGGGGGGGTGGTGGGGGGGGCTGTTGTGGACACTCACACTACGCTGCCCCTTGCCAAGTCCAGCCAAAGAAACACAGATAAGCAGCCAGCAACAACACACCCCTCCCTCGGTCGATCACAGCTGAACAATGGCCAGGGATGACCCAGAGAATGGCTTGTCATCGCAGAACCTCCACGGAACAGGCTGTCGTCTAGAGCTTCAGGAATGTCTGGATTCTTTGCCAACAAACCCCACCCCCCTCCTCGCCCTCTCCCCCGCTCACTCTTCCTACCAGACAGGTACTATTTTTGAAAGGTTCCCACAGCCCCCCCCCCCCCCCCGCCCAGCCAGCCAGTCTCAGAGCCTCTCGGTGTGACTGGTGAGGGGGACATCAGCCCCTCCAGTGTGTCCTGATATCTTTTCCTCCTTCACACCCCCGCTGTCTCTCCCCTCCGGAATGACGACAGGAAGAAGGAATTAAACGGGTTTGATTTCTTTGTGCCCCCCCCCCCCCCCCCCCCCTCGATAACAGTTTATCTCCACCCTTCAGGAGACAGGGAGGAGGAGGGGGGGGCTCTGCTTATCAGAGCTGTGTTTTTAGGCCCCTGCTCATTGTTCATTCTCATGTTATGGATGAGGTTGTAATGGTTCACAATAGCAGGCAGCGTTAGCCAGCTATCCATCACAGAGCTGTGTCATTCAGGAATGTGGAGGGCTGGAGGAACACAACACTCCTGAAGGCTGGAGATGTGTTCTCAGGCTGGCATCTGCTGGGAACATCAAGCCTGGGAGAAAATCCTGTTATGTTTGTCTTCTTAGTGACACTGGGAGAGCTTAGCAGTTAAGACTGCATCAAGGCATCCCAGGTTCAAATCCCTGGTTACATCCATCTCTGGGTAAGGCTCAGCACTGGAGCATGTGACTGCAGATCTAAAGGTTACAGGTTTGACCCCCCCCCTGTTCATACTCATATACCATGGTTCTCCATGGTTCTCCATGGTTCTCCATGGTTCTCCATGGTTCTCCATGGTTCTGGATCGATCTTGTAGCAGCGTCTGTTACCCCAGCAGAAGGTCATGGTAGCCTGTTGTCATGGTGACTCGTCTGACAGTTGTTGAGGATGAAGCAGCTGATCTTAAGAGAAGGAAATGTTTCCTCCAACAGCAGCCTGGATGTGGGTCAGAGCTTTGTACCTGACAGACAGGCAGACAGGCAGACAGACAGACAGGCAGACAGGCATACAGACAGGCAGACAGGCATACAGACAGGCAGACAGGCAGACAGACAGACACAATGTCTCTGTGTTTCTCTGCTTCTTCACATTTATTATTTGTTTTCCAAGGCCAGTTAAGGGAGGAAGAGAGGGAGGGAAAGAGGGAGGGAGGGATGGAGGGAGGGAGGCTAGAAGGAGGGAGAGGAAGGAGGGAGAGGACGGAGGGAGGGAGGGCTAGAAGGAGGGAGAGGAAGGAGGGAAGGAGGGAGGGAGGCCTGTCCTGGAGCACAGATCAAAGCAGGGTGTGAGCAGTAGTCCAGAGCTTCCCAGCACCTGCTCCTGCTCGGGGGCCGGGGCCTGGGGGCCTGGGGGCTGGGGGCTGGGGGCCAAGCCAAACACATTACTCCACCAGCCACAGCTTAATGGCTTCTGTGGGGACCCAGGGAGTGGAGGGCCAACCAGGGCCACATCTGCACACACACACACACACACAGTCAACACAAAGGCTACACACTCCCCCCCCCCTCCATGATGCTCAGCTGTAGTGAGGGGAGTGTGGTTAGGGTTGGAACAACATTAATAACAAGCAGAGAACAAATCCTCCTTAGGAAAACAGTAAACATCTGTTTTGAGCCTGGCCGTCTCTGGCTGGCAGCTTCAACAAGGCACGGCCCTTTTTCCATGAGCAGGCGAGTGACAAAATCTGCTATTTTCTTTTTAAAGAGGAAAAACATAAACAAGCCTTAATGCATCATTCTGGAAGTTTCTGCTTGTGTCTCAGTGTGTCCAGGAGGGCAAGAAGATGCAAGTTCTTGTTGTAACTTCAGTGGAACCTCCAGATCTTCCCACCTATAGAATGACATGTGTGATGATGTAACCAGCTTTCCAGCAATGTTGGCACTGCCCAGGTACTGCCCAGGTACTGCCCAGGTACTGCCTAGGTACTGCCTAGGTACTGTCCAGGTACTGCCCAGGTACTGTCCAGGTACTGCCCAGGTACTGCCCAGGTACTGCCTAGGTACTGTCCAGGTACTTCCCAGGTACTGTCCAGGTACTTCCCAGGTACTGTCCAGGTACTGTCCAGGTACTGTCCAGGTACTGCCCAGGTACAGCCCAGGTACTGCCTAGGTACTGTCCAGGTACTGTCCAGGTACTGTCCAGGTACTGCCCAGGTACTGTCCAGGTACTGTCCAGGTACTGCCCAGGTACTGCCTAGGTACTGTCCAGGTACTTCCCAAGTACTGTCCAGGTACTGCCCAGGTACTGTCCAGGTACTGCCCAGGTACTGCCCAGGTACTTCCCAGGTACTGCCCAGGTACTGCCCAGGTACTGCCCAGGTACTGCCCAGGTACTTCCCAGGTACTGTCCAGGTACTGTCCAGGTACTGCCCAGGTACAGCCCAGGTACTGCCTAGGTACTGTCCAGGTACTGTCCAGGTACTGTCCAGGTACTGCCCAGGTACTGCCCAGGTACTTCCCAGGTACTGTCCAGGTACTGTCCAGGTACTGCCCAGGTACAGCCCAGGTACTGCCTAGGTACTGTCCAGGTACTGTCCAGGTACTGTCCAGGTACTGCCCAGGTACTGCCCAGGTACTTCCCAGGTACTGCCCAGGTACTGCCCAGGTACTTCCCAGGTACTGCCCAGGTACTTCCCAGGTACTGCCCACTGTACATCAAAGATGCAGTTTCTAGAGATGTTCTCACTATTTGAGATCACAATCTGGTCCTTGTCAACGTTACTCGAATCCTTTCCCCTTTTTTTCCTGCTTCTAACACATCACCTCTGAAGAACAGATGTTCCCTTTCCTGCAGTGTGGTGATAGACTTCACAGATCAGCCTTTCTGCTCTCTCAATCTTCCCGTCCACCCACAGGGGAATGTCCAGTTATCTGGCAACCGGAGAAGGTTCCAGCCAGCTCTAGCAGGAAAGAGGCGCGTGGGATGGGAAAGTCAGACAGTGCTGATCCCTGATCAGAGCTCCCTCCAGACTGGTCCTGTGTGGCTGCTTAGCCCTCTGCTTCTAGACCTGGATCACATAACAAGGTGCACAGAGCTGCTGGGGGATTTATCGCTTGTCGTAATCAAACGGCGAGTCCCTGTGGTCGTAGTGTCGACAGCTCGTAGCCCCAGAATAAGAGGATGACAAGCTTTACCCTGCGCTGACTTCACTTCCCAGAATGCACCTGTTCCCGACAGTCCTGGCCTCAGCTGTGTCTACCTGCACAGGGAGGCCACAGCCTCGCAAACACAGTGGAGGAAGATGTAGAATCCAGAAAGAGCAGCTCCTCCTCGGAGCAGCTGTCCATGCAGGTGTGTTTGTCTGAAGGAGTCGGTACAAACCAGCAAAGACTCATTCATGACTTCTGTTAGGACTCATGGAGACAAAACAGAGCACATCTTTGAAGATCTGACTCCTCTGAGTTGGGGGGAGTCACTGACAAATGACTCAGCTTCAGTCAACCACAACACCAGCATGTTTCCATGTGCAGCGTTAGACTGGACTCAGCCTTTCTCCATGTGATATATTAACATGCTGCCTTGACCTCCTGCACTCAGCACTGAGGTAGCTGAGCTGTTTATTAGTCAAGCATGTTGAGGTGAGGGCAGAGGTCAAAGTTCAACTCAAGTCAGCCCCGGAGGTCAGAGGCGTCATTGTGGGGAGATAGATGGTTTCTCTGCGGAGGCCACTGCTATCCAACAAGCTGGGAAAGATGATGGTGCTTCTAAGAGAGACATGGTGACCTTTCTCTGACCCTGGTGACCTCTCTCTGACCCTGGTCACCTCCCTGCCACTGACCCCAGTCTAACTAGACCCATGGTCACCAGACATGTTTACCCAAAGTGATGTACAGGGCGGGATTTGAACCTGCAACCTTTTTAATCTGCAGTAAAAGGCTCCAGCACACCAATCATTACCCAGCCATGCTCATTGCCCCCCTAAACCCCCTAAAACCACAACCCTGTGTTCCCTAAGTCACATCCCTGCACCCTCCTCTCTCCCCCCAACACATAGACCCTGCACCCCCCCCCCCAGATGCACCAGCTAGTCTTCCTGGCTGCTGGTGACAGAGTGGAAATGCTTAAAGCAGCCAGGCTCATCCTTCCTGCTAGACACACATGCTGGGGACTGACATCAGATTTATGGAGTTCCCATTGAACAGGACTACAACTCCCAGCAGGCAAGTTTATACCCACAGCAATAAACTGGATTAATTAATAGGCCTGAATGTTCTCGTTGTTTGACGAGAGTTTCCTATAGTTTAGGTTTGAAGTACAGGCAACCTTTTCTCATATCTGACAAACATAAAATAAATCACCCTCATGTTTTCATCTCCAACCCAAATACTTAGTAGTGAAATCATAAACTACGTGGTTTTTTGGTCATCTGCAACGTAAACCTTATGATCTTCCCATAAATCACTTTTAACGTTTAAAATAGCGTTCAAAGGGAAGTGTTGTGTTTAAGATTGATAGGTGTTAGGAAACAGTATATTTCTGCCAAACTGCTGACAGACACCAGGCACAGCAACATTAAGAGCAACATGAAGTCATCTGGCACTAAATGATGTTTCAGTGACTTCACTTAGCCCCTATTCCTTAACCTGTCATTGTTTTAGGGTTAGGGTTAAATTAAATTTATAATATGTTTAATGATGGACCATTCTACTGAAATCCCCCCAGCTCACTCCGTTCATATGGCTGTGAAATCACACGCTTGTGTCACACACTTGTTTGATTGTGCATCTGTAATGTTAGACAGGAGATGACCGTGATGATGAGCACGTTATGCTGTAGATCTGCACCACATCAGGATGGCGTGTCTCTGTGATGTAGATCTGCACCACATCAGGATGGCGTGTCTCTGTGATGTAGATCTGCACCACATCAGGATGGCAGATCTCTGTGATGTAGATCTGCATCACATCAGGATGGCGTGTCTCTGTGATGTAGATCTGCACCACATCAGGATGGCGTGTCTCTGTGATGTAGATCTGCACCACATCAGGATGGCGTGTCTCTGTGATGTAGATCTGCACCACATCAGGATGGCAGATCTCTGTGATGTAGATCTGCATCACATCAGGATGGCGTGTCTCTGTGATGTAGATCTGCACCACATCAGGATGGCGTGTCTCTGTGATGTAGATCTGCACCACATCAGGATGGCGTGTCTCTGTGATGTAGATCTGCATCACATCAGGATGGCGTGTCTCTGTGATGTAGATCTGCACCACATCAGGATGGCGTGTCTCTGTGATGTAGATCTGCACCACATCAGGATGGCGTGTCTCTGTGATGTAGATCTGCACCACATCAGGATGGCGTGTCTCTGTGATGTAGATCTGCACCACATCAGGATGGCAGATCTCTGTGATGTAGATCTGCATCACATCAGGATGGCATGTCTCTGTGCACATCCCAGCAGGGTAGACCCATCCAGATAGGTACAGACCTGCAACCTCCCTGAGCAGTCAGAACAGCTGTGTTTAGATACACACACACACACACACCGCTCCACACACCCACCCGGTGCTCCACACACACCCCCCCCCCCCCCCCCCCACACACACACACACACACACACTGTGCTCCACACACACCCACACACACCCTGTGCTCCACCCACCGCACACACACCTCTCCACACACACCGCGGACAGCAGACCTGAACATGGCCTCCTCCTCTGCACTGACTCTCTCTCCTCTTATTCGGGGTTTGATTTGCTGCTCGTTACTTTTAGGAAATGTTTTCTGCGACTTGGAAACAGAAGAGGATGAACATGTTAAACACACTTACACAGTGGAGATGTTTAACAACGCTGTTCCCACAGCACCACACTTTGTCATGTTCTTCGCTCCTTGGTAAGTCCACTGTCGTTAGCAAGCTAGGGGGCTAGTCTAGCATGTCTTAGCATATCTTAGCCTATTTTAGCATAGCTGAGCCTATTTTAGCATAGCTGAGCCTATTATAGCATAGCTGAGCGTATTTTAGCATAGCTGAGCGTATTTTAGCATAGCTGAGCCTATTTTAGCATAGTTTAGCCTAGCCTAACTAAACTGTAAGTGAATGAATGGACTAGCTAGCCATGATAACCACCAGAATAGACCAGAGTTGGTCGTCTTTGCTAAACTTCCGTCCATTTAGACCAAATAAAACTGAAAACACTGTGACGATACAGAAAGTAGATGTGTGTGTTTTCAACTTTTGTTGTTTAACTGAAGTTTGAAGCCAGTAAAGTCGGTTTATATTGATAGAATGTCTTTAGCTTTAGCTAATGAAGCTAACAGGACCGGCGGAATGTTACCGCTTACGTGGCACTGATTTACTGGATGTAACAGAGAAAACACACTTTCATGATGTCTTAAGGGTTATAGAAACATTGACACCCCTCAAAGTTTATTCCAATCATATTAAAGATGAACTGAACTCACTAATATCACAGATTACTTCCACCAGACTAGGTGATTAAACAGGATTATGCTTTACATTCTTTCCCCCCCTAAACAGGCCATTATTAAATAATGGATCCAATAGTGTCTCTCAAAGCTTCTTAACTTATCATAGATTTTATGTTCTGATATATTGCCTGTTGTGTTGTACTGTATATGTAATAACAGTGAGATGGTATAGTGGCTTTGTAGTTAAGATGTATTTATTATTTAACTTCTAAAAAACAACTCTGGTTTGCAGACAGCTCCTCGGTTATCCACCTGTTCATTTGTGTCCTTGTGGTTCCTGGTCTGATTCCCAGGTGTGGACACTGTCAGCGCCTGCAGAGCACCTGGAACGAACTAGCAGACAAGTACAACAGCATGGTGTCCCCTCCTGTGTATGTGGTCAAGGTCGACTGCACTCAGGATGTCAAATTCTGCTCCAACATTCACAAGATCAGGGGATACCCAACGTGAGTAGCTAACACTGTCCCACAATACCACTGTTGCTCTATGGGCAGGAGGTACAGCTCAGTGGTAGAACATGGGGATGAGGTACAGCTCAGTGGTAGAACATGGGGATGAGGTACAGCTCAGTGGTAGAACATGGGCATGAGGTACAGCTCAGTGGTAGAACATGGGCATGAGGTACAGCTCAGTTGTAGAACATGGGGATGAGGTACAGCTCAGTGGTAGAACATGGGGATGAGGTACAGCTCAGTGGTAGAACATGGGGATGAGGTACAGCTCAGTGGTAGAACATGGGCATGAGGTACAGCTCAGTGGTAGAACATGGGGATGAGGTACAGCTCAGTGGTAGAACATGGGCATGAGGTACAGCTCAGTGGTAGAACATGGGGATGAGGTACAGCTGAGTGGTAGAACATGGGCAGGAGGTACAGCTGAGTGGTAGAACATGGGGATGAGGTACAGCTCAGTGGTAGAACATGGGGATGAGGTACAGCTGAGTGGTAGAACATGGGGATGAGGTACAGCTCAGTGGTAGAACATGGGCATGAGGTACAGCTCAGTGGTAGAACATGGGGATGAGGTACAGCTCAGTGGTAGAACATGGGGATGAGGTACAGCTGAGTGGTAGAACATGGGCAGGAGGTACAGCTGAGTGGTAGAACATGGGGATGAGGTACAGCTGAGTGGTAGAACATGGGGATGAGGTACAGCTGAGTGGTAGAACATGGGGATGAGGTACAGCTCAGTGGTAGAACATGGGGATGAGGTACAGCTCAGTGGTAGAACATGGGCATGAGGTACAGCTCAGTGGTAGAACATGGGCATGAGGTACAGCTCAGTTGTAGAACATGGGGATGAGGTACAGCTCAGTGGTAGAACTTGTATTCTTTATAACTGGTGTGTGTTGTAAGCAGACTGTTTGTCTGTGCAGGCTGGTTCTATTCAAACCTGAGCTGGAGCCAGTGAAGTACCAGGGGTCCAGGGACCTGCAGTCTCTAGAAACATGGATGCTGAAGACCTTGCAGGAGGTCCCTGAGGTGAGATCACCTGACCTCTCACCTCACACACACCTCTCACCTCACCCTCACTCACTAGCCTCTGCCAGACTTCCTCCAAGTCTTCATCCCCCAGGTGAAGCTCTCTAGTCAGGTGTAGATCTCCAGGCAGGTGTAGATCTCCAGACAGGTGTAGATCTTCATACAGGTGTAGATCTCCATACAGGTGTAGATCTCCAGGCAGGTGTAGATCTCAAGGCAGGTGTAGATCTCCAGGCAGGTGTAGATCTCCAGGCAGGTGTAGATCTCCATGCAGGTGTAGATCTCCAGGCAGGTGTAGATCTCCAGGCAGGTGTAGATCATGTGGACAGTGTGCAGGTAATGCAAAGGTGGAGGATTTACTTTAGGGGAGACAGATACAGACCCCCATAAGGGGTTACTATTAAGTTTTTGATGAAAGTACTTATCTTTGAGGGGACACACACATATATATGTCTGTGTGTCACCAGGAGCCAGAGAGCGAGCTGGAGCTCCCCCAGATCCCAGAAGTCAAGCAGGGTCTGTATGACCTGTCAGCTGCCAGCTTCAAGGGCCACTTTGCTACAGGTACGAGCCTGCGTCACCTGGGCAACCAGGAAACAGAACACTTCCTGTTTGTGTTCCTGTTTTATGAACTTCTGTTTCTCCACATCACAGCTTTATTAAGATGATCCAGAATGTTACCCCTGATACTGAGGGGTTATATATGGTGCTTCTTCCTGTGTCTGTCCTCCTCTTCCTCTGGTAGGATCTCACTTCATCAAGTTCTTTGCCCCCTGGTGTGGTCACTGTAAGGCCATGGCTCCTACCTGGGAGCAGCTGGCTTCCAGCTTCGAGCACTCAGACAACGTCAAGATAGGCAAGGTGAGCAGGTGTCCCAGGCGCAGCGGTTCGATTCCGACCTGGGCCATTTCCATCTGCTGTCTCTCATTACACACAGCTGGTTGTCAGAGCATGACTGCTGGGATCTGTCTGATCAGGACACTGATAAGAGACCAGGATGTGTCTCATGACATCATCCTCTTCAAATATGTACACAGGACCCACAGACAGATAGGCTGAGCTGTACTAAAGACTTAACATGGCTGATATGACTCTTATGTGAACCTGATTTGCTATCCTGAGACCTGTCTTGTTTCTGATTGGCCAGGTGGACTGCACGCAGCATTACGAGGTGTGCTCGGAGAACTCGGTGCGTGGATACCCCACCCTGCTGTTCTTCAGGAACGGAGAGAAGGTAGGCAGCATAAAGACTCACCCAGCATAAAGACTCACCCAGCATAAAGACTCACCCAGCATAAAGACTCACCCAGCATAAAGACTCACCCAGCATAAAGACTCACCCAGCATAAAGACTCACCCAGCATAAAGACTCACCCAGCATAAAGACTCACCCAGCATAAAGACTCACCCAGCATAAAGACTCACCCAGCATAAAGACTCACCCAGCATAAAGACTCACCCAGCATAAAGACTCACCCAGCATAAAGACTCACCCAGCATAAAGACTCACCCAGCATAAAGACTCACCCAGCATAAAGACTCACCCAGCATAAAGACTCACCCAGCATAAAGACTCACCCAGCATAAAGACTCACCCAGCATAAAGACTCACCCAGCATAAAGACTCACCCAGCATAAAGACTCACCCAGCATAAAGACTCACCCAGCATAAAGACTCACCCAGCATAAAGACTCACCCAGCATAAAGACTCACCCAGCATAAAGACTCACCCAGCATAAAGACTCACCCAGCATAAAGACTCACCCAGCATAAAGACTCACCCAGCATAAAGACTCACCCAGCATAAAGACTCACCCAGCATAAAGACTCACCCAGCATAAAGACTCACCCAGCATAAAGACTCACCCAGCATAAAGACTCACCCAGCATAAAGACTCACCCAGCATAAAGACTCACCCAGCATAAAGACTCACCCAGCATAAAGACTCACCCAGCATAAAGACTCACCCAGCATAAAGACTCACCCAGCATAAAGACTCACCCAGCATAAAGACTCACCCAGCATAAAGACTCACCCAGCATAAAGACTCACCCAGCATAAAGACTCACCCAGCATAAAGACTCACCCAGCATAAAGACTCACCCAGCATAAAGACTCACCCAGCATAAAGACTCACCCAGCATAAAGACTCACCCATTATAAAGACTCACCCAGCATAAAGACTCACCCAGCATAAAGACTCACCCAGCATAAAGACTCACCCAGCATAAAGACTCACCCAGCATAAAGACTCACCCAGCATAAAGACTCACCCAGCATAAAGACTCACCCAGCATAAAGACTCACCCAGCATAAAGACTCACCCAGCATAAAGTCTCACCCAGCATAAAGACTCACCCAGCATAAAGACTCACCCAGCATAAAGACTCACCCAGCATAAAGACTCACCCAGCATAAAGTCTCACCCAGCATAAAGACTCACCCAGCATAAAGACTCACCCAGCATAAAGACTCACCCAGCATAAAGACTCACCCAGCATAAAGACTCACCCAGCATAAAGACTCACCCAGCATAAAGACTCACCCAGCATAAAGACTCACCCAGCATAAAGACTCACCCAGCATAAAGACTCACCTAGCATAATGACTCACCTAGCATAATGACTGCTGATGTTCTACTGTGGTCCTGCAGACTGACCAGTATCGGGGGAAGAGGGATCTGGATTCACTGAAGGACTTTGTGGACGCCCAGCTGAAGGTGGAGGAGGTAGAGGAGGAGGCTGTCGGGGAGGAAGACGCTGCCCCTAACCAGGTGGAGCTGCCCAGCGCTGAGCCTGTTCCAGAGGAGGTGAGTGTCTGTGTGTGTGTGTGTGTCTGTGTGTGTGTGTCTGTGTGTGTGTGTGTGTGTGTGTGTGTGTCTGTGTGTGTGTCTGTGTGTGTGTGTCTGTGTGTGTCTGTGTGTGTGTGTGTGTGTCTGTGTGTGTGTGTCTGTGTGTGTGTCTGTGTGTGTCTGTGTGTGTCTGTGTGTGTGTGTGTGTGTGTCTGTGTGTGTCTGTGTGTGTCTGTGTCTGTGTGTGTGTCTGTGTGTGTGTCTGTGTGTGTGTGTGTGTGTGTCTGTGTGTGTGTGAGCGAGCTAAAGCCTCCCCTGACTGTCAGGCTGCTGCCCACCAGCAGTTCAGTGATCAGAGGGTTTAAAGGGAGATGGAAGCTCCGCTTGTGTACTTGGATAAAAGCATCATTATTAATGTACTGTGTTGAACATGCGTAGGACCTCTGCACACACCAGACCAGCGCTAAGCAACACTCAACAGTAATTATGGTCTGGCCAGTTATTTCCTTCCACTCCAAGCCAAGACATCCAGCTAGTCTGTGCTCAGTGTGAAAGGTGACATCATGTGTGTGCAGGAGAAACGAGGTGCGGCCATGAGAAACAAACTGCTGCCAAAAACCAGATCAAAACAGCTGATCTAGGAGCAGAACATGGAACAGTCCAGTATACCTGTCTGTCTGAACATGGAACAGTCCAGTATACCTGTCTGTCTGAACATGGAACAGTCCAGTATACCTGATCAACTGAAGCCTGTCTGTGTTTCTCCACCAGTCTGGTGTTTTAACTCTGACAGAGAGCAACTTCGATGATCTGGTGGCCAAAGGTTTCACCTTCATCAAGTTCTACGCCCCCTGGTAAGAGAGGCCTGTGGTTCTCTCTCTCCCTCTCTCTGTCTCTCTCTCTCTGTCACTCTCTGTCTCTCTCTCTCTCCCTCTCTCTGTCTCTCTCTGTCTCTCTCTCTGTCACTCTCTGTCTCTCTCTCTCTCTCTGTCTCTCTCTGTCTCTCTCTCTCTCTCTGTCTCTCTGTCTCTCTCTCTGTCTCTCTCTCTCTCTCTGTCTGTCTCTCTGTCTCTCTCTCTCTCTGTCTGTCTCTCTCTCTCCCTACCCCAGCATGTAGAAGCTGTTCTAACCCCCCCCCCCCCCAGGTGTGGTCACTGTAAGAACCTGGCCCCCACCTGGGAGGACCTGTCCAGGAAGGACTTCCCTGGGCTGACAGATGTGAAGGTGGCTAAGGTGGACTGCACTGTGGAGCGCTCGCTATGCAACAGGTTTGCGGTGAGTTTCTGAACACGGAGGGGAGAGGGGGGGACAGGGGGGGAGAGGGGGGGAAGGGGAGAGGAGATGAAGTCAGCGTTTTCTCTGGGATACCAGACACCCTTTAGTTACACTCTCAACCACACGTTTCCCACACACACACACACACACCGTCCTGTGTGTCACCTCATCATGTGATTAGAAGGTGATCTATAACCCAGCAGCTTCTCTGGACTCTGAAACTCATAAAGCTGCCTTGTCTTACTGTCACATGACCCCTTGTCACATGACTCTAGTCACATGACTCTAACCACATGACTCTAACCCTGCCCCCAGGTGCGTGGCTACCCCACACTGCTGCTGTTCCGGGCGGGTCAGCAGGGGGAGGAGCATCACGGGGGGCGTGACCTAGAGAGCCTGCACGCCTTCATCATGAAACAGGCCCGAGATGAGCTGTAGGACCATGTGCCTTCCTCTGGCCAATGGGAACGCTCGTACCATTCAAGGGCCAGCCCACTTTCTCTGTCCTCCAATCGCTTTAATTAAGACTGACAGCCCCGCCCACCATCCCTGATGTGTTTTACGAGCTACGATGTCTAACCCTTACGAACAGGAAGTCGACCTTTACGCAACAGGAAGTGGATGGCGCTTGAATGTTTTAAATTTGTTGTCCTCATTCACCCAGTCTGTCTGGACCCCAGAAATAGTTTAAAGAAATGAGTCCTGATATATCATGAACTTCCTGTGTTTGTTTTTGGGTGTGGACTGTGGTTGGACGTCTGGTGTGTTAAGTTGACGGTACTGCGCCCATCCAGGTGCCACTTAACCCTCAGGAATCCTGCTGTAAGATACTCTAATGCACTTCCAGCCAGTTTAGATGGGGTGGATTTGATGGGGTGGTTTTGATGGGGTGGATTTGATGGGGTGGTTTTGATGGGGTGGTTTCCATGGCGTTTGAAATGCACGACAAATGATGTAAGACTGAATGTTTAGTTTTCTATTAATGCAGTCAGGTTTAGTGGTGAGCTTGGTATCATGTTATACACTAGAGATTGTGTGTGTGTGTGTGTGTGTGTGTGTGTGTGGTTTAGAGATCATAT
>JASCXZ010000083.1:57500-63329 GCA_030340685.1 Protosalanx chinensis | reverse complement strand
TATGGGAAGCTCATCTTCTACAGCAGTCGTGGCTTATTCAAGACGTCGGTAAAAAACTGATCAACCATGCGAAAGCACTGCAGTGGATCCGGTAATCGCATAACTTAACAATGCTCACGCTATATCAAAACAAATCTACCTTTCCAGTTTCGACGTGCCTTTTTTCCCACCAACCAATAACCATGTTCTAAACAACAATCACGTCATGTGTGTGGCATTGGGGTTGATGCAAAACTGCATAAGTAATTGCATGCGACTTAAAAATCACAAGCAATTAGATCAACACTTATTTTTGCGGAAAAGCAAGCTGGCGCGGAGAACAATCTGACAAAGCAGAGGAGAGTCTGAGAGAGCAGAGCACAGTCTGAGAGAGCAGAGCACAGTCTGACAGGGCACAGCACAGTCTGACAGAGCACAGCACAGTCTGAGAGAGCACAGCACAGTCTGAGAGAGCAGAGCACAGTCTGAGAGAGCAGAGCACAGTCTGACAGAGCACAGCACAGTCTGAGAGAGCAGAGCACAGTCTGACAGAGCAGAGCACAATCTGACAGAGCAGAGCAAAGTCTGATAGAGCAGAGGAGAGTCTGACAAAGCAGAGCACAGTCTGACAGAGCAGAGCACAGTCTGACAGAGCAGAGGAGAGTCTGGCAGAGCAGAGCAAAGTATGATAGAGCAGAGGAGAGTTTGACAGAGCAGAGCACAGTCTGACAGAGTAGAGGAAAGTCTGGCAGAGCACAGTCTGAGAGAGCAGAGCACAGTCTGACAGAGCAGAGGAGAGTCTGACAGAGCAGAGCACAGTCTGACAGAGCAGAGCACAGTCTGAGAAAGCAGAGCACAATCTGACAGAGCAGAGCACAGTCTGACAGAGCAGAGGAGAGTCTGGCAGGGCAGAGCACAGTCTGAGAGAGCAGAGCACAGTCTGACAGAGCAGAGCACAGTCTGACAGAGCAGAGGAGAGTCTGAGAGAGCAGAGGAGAGTCTGGCAGAGCAGAGCACAGTCTGGCAGAGCAGAGGAGAGTCTGGCAGAGCAGAGCACAGTCTGACAGAGCACAGCACAGTCTGAGAGAGCAGAGCACAGTCTGACAGAGCAGAGCACAGTCTGACAGAGCAGAGCACAGTCTGACAGAGCAGAGGAGAGTCTGAGAGAGCAGAGCACAGTCTGACAGGGCAGAGCACAGTCTGACAGAGCAGAGCACAGTCTGAGAGAGCAGAGCACAATCTGACAGAGCAGAGCACAGTCTGAGAGAGCAGAGCACAGTCTGACAGAGCAGAATGTTCCTACAGGGCTCTCTGTCCAGAAATATCCAAGGATAATGCTCTGATTGGCTGGAGCTCTTCCTCTGTGGTACGACACTGTACAGCCACCAGGGAGGTCAGAGAGGCTTCAACACTGGGATAGAAGCCCAACATGACAGGAGGGCAGTCTGATCCATGTCTGCTCCAACCAATGATGTTTATCCAGGAACCATGACATGAAACCTCAAGCCTTACTGTGGTGAGGAGGAGGAGGAGGGAGAGGAGGAGGAGGGAGAGGAGGAGGGGAGGAGGAGGAGGAGGGGAGGAGGGGAGGAGGAGGAGGAGGGAGAGGAGGAGGAGGGGAGGAGGGGAGGAGGAGGAGGAGGGAGAGGAGGAGGAGGGAGAGGAGGAGGAGGGAGAGAAGGAGGAGGGAGAGGAGGGAGAGGGAGAGGAGGAAGGGAGAGGAGGAAGGGAGAGGAGGAGGGGAGGAGGAGGGTGAGGAGGAGGAGGGAGAGGAGGAGGGGAGGAGGAGGAGGGAGAGGAGGAGGAGGGAGAGGAGGAGGAGGGAGAGGAGGAGGAGGAGGAGGGAGTGAGGAGGGTGAGGAGGAGGAGGGAGAGGAGGAGGAGGGAGAGGAGGAGGAGGGAGAGGAGGAGGAGGGAGAGGAGGAGGGGAGGAGGAGGAGGAGGAAGGGAGAGGAGGAGGGGAGGAGGAGGGTGAGGAGGAGGAGGGAGAGGAGGAGGGGAGGAGGAGGAGGGAGAGGAGGAGGAGGGAGAGGAGGAGGAGGGAGAGGAGGAGAGGAGGAGGAGGAGGGGGAGGAGGAGGGTGAGGAGGAGGAGGGAGAGGAGGAGGAGGGAGAGGAGGAGGAGGGAGAGGAGGAGGAGGGAGAGGAGGAGGGGAGGAGGAGGAGGAGGGAGAGGAGGAGGAGGGAGAGGAGGAGGGGAGGAGGAGGAGGGGGGAGGAGGAGGAGGAGGGAGAGGCTGGAGAGGAGAGAGGAGGAGGGACTCACCTGAGCAGGTAAAGGAAGAGGATGGTGGATGAGAGGAAGGTGAGGACAGTGTAAAGCAGGAGAGTGATGATCACCCCCGCTGCTCCTGATTGGTCGGTCCTGTAGAAATGCCAGTACAGCTTAGCTGCGTCCCCCACAGGTGTGTTCGGACTGTACGCCAGATTCTGACAACACACAAACACAACCACGCAAACACAACCACGCAAACACAACCACGTAAACACAACCACGCAAACACAACCACGCAAACACAACCACGTAAACACAACCACGCAAACACAACCACGCAAACACAACCACGTAAACACAACCACGCAAACACAACCACGCAAACACAACCACGTAAACACAACCACGTAACACAACCACGCAAACACAACCACGCAAACACAACCACGCAAACACAACCACGTAAACACAACCACGCAAACACAACCACGCAAACACAACCACGCAAACACAACCACACAAACACAACCACACAAACACAACCACACAAACACAACCACACAAACACAACAGCATTACAGTGATTGATTATACAGACATCATCACATATGACAAGCTGTTGCATTTAGAGAAATTAGATTTGAATCAATTGGGCTTGGAATTCTACAGTGGAAACACATGTGACCAGGAGAACATGTGACCAGGAGAACATGTGACCAGGAGAACATGTGACCAGGAGAACATGTGATATGAGGTGTGACCAGGAGAACATGTGATATGAGGTGTGACCAGGAGAACATGTGATATGAGGTGTGACCAGGAGAACATGTGATATGAGGTGTGACCAGGAGAACATGTGACCAGGAGAACATGTGATATGAGGTGTGACCAGGAGAACATGTGACCAGGAGAACATGTGATATGAGGTGTGACCAGGAGAACATGTGATATGAGGTGTGACCAGGAGAACATGTGATATGAGGTGTGACCAGGAGAACATGTGATATGAGGTGTGACCAGGAGAACATGTGATATGAGGTGTGACCAGGAGAACATGTGATATGAGGTGTGACCAGGAGAACATGTGATATGAGGTGTGACCAGGAGAACATGTGATATGAGGTGTGACCAGGAGAACATGTGATATGAGGTGTGACCAGGAGAACATGTGATATGAGGTGTGACCAGGAGAACATGTGATATGAGGTGTGACCAGGAGAACATGTGATATGAGGTGTCATCCCTCCTCAGATGCTGACAGAGAACATGACCTTGTGGACGAGTGTTTCTCTCATTCTTTCCTTTTAATCTAAAGTCACTTTGCCAAGATAGACTGAACTCCTATTTAAAGTGCACAAGTATCCAAGTTATTTTAAGTGACTTACCCCCAGGACAGCGTCCAGCAGAAACACAGCCAGGGGGTCCAGGAACGTCCAGAGTCCCTGAGCCAGGACAAGCAGTGACAGGACAGATGGCAGTGAGCCAAACAGCAGCTGACAGCTCCACACCATCAGAACCAGGAGAAGCAGGAAGGAGTTCAAGGTCAGAGGTCCCACCACCACCATGGCCATCTCCTCTGTGATGCTGAGTAGAGAGGTCTGGTACAGCAGCTCCACTGTGTGGGCGTGCAGATGGAACCTGGGGGGGGGGGGGCAGGGGGGGTAACATTAGGGGGGAGGGGGGGCGTCTGCTTCTTCAGTTCATGTATGAGCAATCATCTCTGTTCAGCCCCTGATCTCAGGGCTTGGGTTATCAGTGGGTGTGGTCAGGTTAACAGAAGCGATGCTTCTGGATAGTGTGCTGGGTAGTGTGCTGGGTAGAGTGCTGGGTAGAGTGTTGGGTAGAGTGTTGGGTAGAGTGCTGGGTAGAGTGTTGGGTAGAGTGCTGGGTAGAGTGCTGGGTAGAGTGTTGGGTAGAGTGTTGGGTAGAGTGCTGGGTAGAGTGTTGGGTAGAGTGCTGGGTAGAGTGTTGGGTAGAGTGCTGGGTAGAGTGTTGGGTAGTGTGCTGGGTAGTGTGCTGGGTAGTGTGCTGGGTAGTGTGCTGGGTAGTGTGCTGGGTAGAGTGTTGGGTAGTGTGCTGGGTAGAGTGCTGGGTAGTGTGCTGGGTAGTGTGCTGGGTAGAGTGCTGGGTAGAGTGTTGGGTAGAGTGTTGGGTAGAGTGTTGGGTAGAGTGCTGGGTAGAGTGTTGGGTAGAGTGCTGGGTAGAGTGTTGGGTAGAGTGTTGGGTAGAGTGCTGGGTAGAGTGTTGGGTAGAGTGCTGGGTAGAGTGCTGGGTAGAGTGTTGGGTAGAGTGTTGGGTAGAGTGCTGGGTAGAGTGTTGGGTAGAGTGCTGGGTAGAGTGTTGGGTAGAGTGCTGGGTAGAGTGTTGGGTAGTGTGCTGGGTAGTGTGCTGGGTAGTGTGCTGGGTAGTGTGCTGGGTAGTGTGCTGGGTAGTGTGCTGGGTAGAGTGTTGGGTAGTGTGCTGGGTAGTGTGCTGGGTAGTGTGCTGGGTAGTGTGCTGGGTAGTGTGCTGGGTAGTGTGCTGGGTAGAGTGCTGGGTAGTGTGCTGGGTAGAGTGCTGGGTAGTGTGCTGGGTAGAGTGTTGGGTAGTGTGCTGGGTAGTGTGCTGGGTAGTGTGCTGGGTAGAGTGCTGGGTAGTGTGCTGGGTAGAGTGCTGGGTAGTGTGCTGGGTAGTGTGCTGGGTAGTGTGCTGGGTAGTGTGCTGGGTAGTGTGCTGGGTAGAGTGCTGGGTAGTGTGCTGGGTAGTGTGCTGGGTAGAGTGTTGGCTTCTCAGATCTCAGGACTGAAGATGTTTCCAAGCAGGCCTCATGAGTTTGCTAATCTAGCGATGGTGTCCTGGTAGAGCAGGCCAGTCTCTGGTCATTAGCTTCAGTGTTGAGAGAAGCTCCTGGTGTTCAGATCCTGCTCATTAAACCTGCAGGACCAGATTCTCCTCATTAACCTGTCAGGACTGTTGGGTGTGTTCTTGGACCACCCCACAAGGGGAACACACCTAGGGGGGCCTGGGGAGGGGAGGCCTGGGGGGCCTGAGGAGGGGAGGCCTGGGGAGGGGAGGCCTGGGGGGCCTGGGGGCGGGGGGGGGGGGGGGGGGGGGGGGGGGCTGGGTCTGTATCCAGCTGTAAACTTTCCAGTAAGACAAAGGAGGGTTGTATGTAAACACCAGCATCATAGCTGACGATGATATCAGAGTGCTGGGGGTGAAGGCGTGTGTGTGTGTGTGTGCAGAGCAGAGTGCTGGGGGTGAAGGAGTGTGTGGGCCACATACAGAGGATGGTTCTTGAAGGGTTGGCTTAGCTGCCTGCTGATGTCCCAGGGGTATGGAGGGGGAGGAGGGGGGAGAGGGGGAGGAGAGGGAGGAGAGGAGGAGGAGAGGGAGGAGAGGAGGAGAGCGAAGAGAGGGAGGAGGGAGGAGAAGGAGGAGGGGGAGAAGGGGGGCTGACAGCAAGGGGAAGGCCAGCATGTTGTCAGCCTCCCCCTGCCTCCCCCTGCCTCCCCCTGCCTCCCCCTGCCTGTCAGCTTCCCCCAGCCTCCCCTGCCTCCCCCTGCCTGTCAGCCTCCCCCCTGCCTCCCCCTGCCTCCCCGTGCCTGTCAGCTTCCCCCAGCCTCCCCTGCCTCCCCCTGCCTCCCCCTGCCTCCCC
>JASCXZ010000083.1:0-52500 GCA_030340685.1 Protosalanx chinensis | reverse complement strand
TTCACCTGCTTTCTCCTCGCTCCCCCCTCTCCCCCCCTCCCCTCTCCCCCCTACCCCTCCCCTCTCCCCCCTACCCCTCCCCTCTCCCCCCTCTCCCCCTCCCTCTATGCATGAGGCAACAGCCCTGTTGTTATGGTGATGGCAGCGCTGTTGTTATGGTGATTAGAGGTAAACGTCTGTCCCAGGGAGCATGTCTGCCACACAGATCTAACCTGCAGCTCTGAATACACACACACACACACACTCACACACACACACACACACACACACACACTCACACACACACACTCACACACTCACACACACACACACACACACACTCACACACACACACACACACACACACACACACTCACACACACACACACTCACACACTCACACACACTCACACACTCACACACTCACACACACACACACACTCACACACTCACACACTCACACACACACACACTCACACACTCTCACACACACACACTCACACACTCACACACTCACACACACACTCACACACCCTCACACACACTCACACACACACTCACACACACTCTCACACACACACCCCCACACACCCTCACACACACTCACACACACACCCACACACTCACACACACACCCCCACACACCCTCACACACACTCACACACCCCCACACACACACACACACACACACTCACACACACTCACACACACACTCACACACACTCACACACCCTCACACACACTCACACACACACTCACACACACTCTCACACACACACCCCCACACACCCTCACACACACTCACACACACACCCACACACTCACACACACACCCCCACACACCCTCACACACACTCACACACCCACACACACACACACACACACACACACACTCACACACTCCCACCCCCACAGTGTGGATGCTTCAGTCACAGCAGAGGTTGTCTCAGAGGAACAGGTTGACCTTTCCAGTCCTGCTGACTGCTGAGCAGGAACAAGAACAGGCGTCCTGTCAGACTGAGGAGACCAGTAGCATACGCATCATCCCCGGGGGGGGGGGGGACGTTCCAATACACAGTCTAACACAGTCTAACACGGTCTAACACAGTCTAACACAGTCTAACACAGTCTAACACAGTCTAACACGGTCTAACATGGTCTAACACGGTCTAACACAGTCTAACACAGTCTAACATGGTCTAACACGGTCTAACACAGTCTAACACAGTCTAACATGGTCTAACACGGTCTAACACAGTCTAACACAGTCTAACACAGTCTAACACAGTCTAACACAATTTCACACGATCCAACACTGTAACACAGCTGGTGTGCTCATCTGGGGTCTCCCTGCAGGGGCTGGGAAACTGCAGGGCTTCTGGGTAAAGTTAAAATCATCTTATGACCAGTTTTATTCCTTTATCATTTTCAGTTACTCCACTTCCCTCAGAGTTAACTTTTAAATTGTTGTTATTTTTTTCTCTCAACACAAACCCAATTACTTGAACATCTTTCCTTTAACAAGCCCCTCTTCTACGGAGACCCCGGCAAAGTGTGTTCTACATAAACAAGTTTCATTGAGAAATGGTCGGAGTTTGGAGCAGGCAGGGTGCAGTAAAACCACTCCAGCACTTCTGACCTGAGTGACTCAGCATGGCTACATCATGTGCTGCTACATTACCCACAACCCACTGCAGCTAGCCTGATCTGGGAGCACCAACCTCATCATAATTAGAAGCCCTCGTTTGACTAATAGCTGTTCCTTGTTTAATGTGGGGAAGCATGTAGACTAGTGTGGATGAAGCTATAGTGTTGTAATGGGGCTGTGGATCTGGCAGGGTGTGTGTGTGTGTGTGTGTGAGAGTGTGTGTGAGTGTGTGTGTGTATGCGTGTGTGTGAGTGTGTGAGTGTGAGTGTGTTTATATGAAGACCAGGCTGCTCCAGTAAGATGCAACATGTGGGTTTTAATAGACAAACCAACTCCTCGCTCAGCGATTAAGACATGGAAACGACAGCACTGTGTAAACAAGACTTCATCAGGCTGGGTTAACACACACTGGGGTAAACACTACCTCAAACACACACACACACACACACAACCACACACAACCACACACACATACACACACGACCACACACACATACACACACACGACCACACACACCTCTCTCACTCCTTAAACACAGAACATTTAGGAGCAGGTCGTTTTTCCATAACCTAACAGTCTAATTGTGACCTTTAAAAGTAATCCCAGGTCTGTCAGCAGGATAAGAGACTGACAACACAGCCAAGCAGGAGAGAGACTCCTGAGAGACACTCTGCTGAGGGGAGGGAGGGAGGGAGAGGGGGGAGGCAGAGAGGGGGAGGGAGGGAGGGAGGGAGAGGGGGGAGGGAGGGAGGCAGAGGGGGGAGGGAGGGAGGCAAAGGGGGAGGCAGAGAGGGGGAGGGAGGGGGAGGCAGAGAGATGGGGAGGGAGAGAAAGGGAGGGAGGCACAGGGGGGAGTTGTCACTCAAGTAGACTGATCAGGAGAGAGACAGCAGACTTAGATGACATCACACCTCCAGATGACATCACACCACCAGATGACATCACACCACCAGATGACATCACACCACCAGATGACATCACACCACCAGATGACATCACACCTCCAGATGACATCACACCACCAGGTGATCATAACCCTGCTGATGGAGGCAGCCTCTGGAGGTGATCATAACCCTGCTGATGGAGGCAGCCTCTGGAGGTGATTATAACCCTGCTGATGGAGGCAGCCTCTGGAGGTGATCATAACCCTGCTAATGGAGGCAGCCTCTGGAGGTGATCATAACCCTGCTAATGGAGGCAGCCTCTGGAGGTGATTATAACCCTGCTGATGGAGGCAGCCTCTGGAGGTGATTATAACCCTGCTGATGGAGGCAGCCTCTGGAGGTGATCATAACCCTGCTAATGGAGGCAGCCTCTGGAGGTGATTATAACCCTGCTGATGGAGGCAGCCTCTGGAGGTGATCATAACCCTGCTGATGGAGGCAGCCTCTGGAGGTGATTATAACCCTGCTGATGGAGGCAGCCTCTGGAGGTTATTATAACCCTGCTGATGGAGGCAGCCTCTGGAGGTGATTATAACCCTGCTGATGGAGGCAGCCTCTGGAGGTGATTATAACCCTGCTGATGGAGGCAGCCTCTGGAGGTGATTATAACCCTGCTGATGGAGGCAGCCTCTGGAGGTGATTATAACCCTGCTGATGGAGGCAGCCTCTGGAGGTGATTATAACCCTGCTGATGGAGGCAGCGTCTGGAGGTGATTATAACCCTGCTGATGGAGGCAGCCTCTGGAGGTGATCATAACCCTGCTGATGGAGGCAGCCTCTGGAGGTGATCTCTGCTCTCTCTCTCTGCCAACGCAGGACAATCACACTATAATTGATGAGAGGTTTGGGGGGTACATTTTCATGTAATTAGAATCTGGGGCAATTGGGCTAATTAGATCTAATTGGTATGTGAGAGCGAGTTTGATTAAAACACATTTCCCCAAAACGAGAGCAAAAACATGTATGAATTCGGCTGAACGACACTTGATTGACATGAATACTGTGGAAAACTTCTAAGAGATTTGAACTTTTAGTTAAAGAATTAACAAGTTATGAGATGGAAAACTAGTAAACTAGTAAAGTAGTAAAGTAGTAAAGTAGTAAAGTAGTCCCACAACTGAGAGAGGAGAACTAACTTCAATTAGATGAACTGATCAGAAACCTTCATCCAAAGTAACGTTCAACGAACACAGCAGGTAGAAGGAACAGCAGATCAGAACTGTTCTAACAGCAGCAGATCAGAACTGTTCTAACAGCAGCAGATCAGAACTGTTCTAACAGCAGCAGAACTGTTCTAACAGCAGCAGAACTGTTCTAACAGCAGCAGATCAGAACTGTTCTAACAGCAGCAGATCAGAACTGTTCTAACAGCAGCAGATCAGAACTGTTCTAACAGCAGCAGATCAGAACTGTTCTAACAGCAGCAGATCAGAACTGTTCTAACAGCAGCAGATCAGAACTGTTCTAACAGCAGCAGATCAGAACTGTTCTAACAGCAGCAGCAGAACTGTTCTAACAGCAGCAGAACTGTTCTAACAGCAGCAGAACTGTTCTAACAGCAGCAGATCAGAACTGTTCTAACAGCAGCAGATCAGAACTGTTCTAACAGCAGCAGATTAGAACTGTTCTAACAGCAGCAGATCAGAACTGTTCTAACAGCAGCAGATCAGAACTGTTCTAACAGCAGCAGATTAGAACTGTTCTAACAGTGTTCTAGTCCAGGAACATCGTTCCACTGGAGATGATCCCTAACTGGCTAGATGAAGGAAGGTTTGGACAGCACAGCTTGTTCTGGATGTGGTGCGCAGTGAGACAGCTCTCCTTGGTTTAACCACACTCAGAGCTGTTACTGTGATATCCAGGAGCAGGTTGGTCCTAGAGCTGTTACTGTGATATCCAGGAGCAGGTTGGTCCTAGAGCTGTTACTGTGATATCCAGGAGCAGGTTGGTCCTAGAGCTGTTACTGTGATATCCAGGAGCAGGTTGGTCCTAGAGCTGTTACTGTGATATCCAGGAGCAGGTTGGTCCTAGAGCTGTTACTGTGATATCCAGGAGCAGGTTGGTCCTAGAGCTGTTACTGTGATATCCAGGAGCAGGTTGGTCCTAGAGCTGTTACTGTGATATCCAGGAGCAGGTTGGTCCTAGAGCTGTTACTGTGATACCCAGGAGCAGGTTGGTCCTAGAGCTGTTACTGTGATATCCAGGAGCAGGTTGGTCGTAGAGCTGTTACTGTGATATCCAGGAGCAGGTTGGTCCTAGAGCTGTTACTGTGATATCCAGGAGCAGGTTGGTCCTAGAGCTGTTACTGTGATATCCAGGAGCAGGTTGGTCCTAGAGCTGTTACTGTGATATCCAGGAGCAGGTTGGTCCTAGAGCTGTTACTGTGATATCCAGGAGCAGGTTGGTCCTATTGGATTTCAGCAGCTCAGTCTATGTTGCTCTTTGATATCTGTGCTTTGTGTTTGACAGAAAGCTGGTTGGATCTAAACTTCAGATAAGAAGCTTTCATGTGTGTTCAAACAGATCCAGAAGAACACTTCAATATGTTCCTGCACTATTGTCAATACTAAGGAGAACTGTGTGTCTTTGAAATGTTAAATTATGGTTTAGGGTCGTTATGATTCGATGTATTGTTGGGGGGGGTGGGGGGTCGGGGGGGCAAGGGGGGGGCTCCAGAGGCAAGGCCTCCATGTTGATATGCAAATCAGAGAAGATGAAGTGAGAGAGTGTGAAGGAGAACAGTGATCCAGATCTGAAACATCCTGCAGAAACTTCAATACTAAAACATGATTTATGAACGACCTCTTGTATTATGAACACTGCTGAACTTCCCACGTGTTTTAAGAGCTGCCAGAAGCTTGGTGCTGTTCTGAATACTGCAGACACTCAAACACGGTTTCTTCTGTGATCCTGATTCTCAGGCAGTTCTTGTCTTCTGTAATGTGCCGTATCTCAAGGATGACTCTGTCTTGTCACTGACACTTCTAGTAGTGATCATCACTGATCCTACAGTGTCTCTGTGTTGGAGAGAGAAGCAGGTGAGTTCAGCTGTTCTCTAGATGGCAGTAACATCACTCCATCATCACACTACCAACACAGAGCAGAGCAACACACTGCATGCTCAGGACAACTAGAGGAGCCCAGAGCTCAGGACAACTAGAGGAGCCCAGAGCTCAGGACAACTAGAGGAGCCCAGAGCTCAGGACAGCTAGAGGAGCCCAGAGCTCAGGACAGCTAGAGGAGCCCAGAGCTCAGGACAACTAGAGGAGCCCAGAGCTCAGGACAGCTAGAGGAGCCCAGAGCTCAGGACGGCTAGAGGAGCCCAGAGCTCAGGACAGTTAGAGGAGCCCAGAGCTCAGGACGGCTAGAGGAGCCCAGAGCATCCCCCTCCTCCCAGGACAGCTAGAGGAGCCCAGAGCATCCCCCTCCTCCCAGGACAGCTAGAGGAGCCCAGAGCATCCCCCTCCTCCCAGGACAGCTAGAGGAGCCCAGAGCATCCCCCTCCTCCCAGGACAGCTAGAGGAGCCCAGAGCATCCCCCTCCTCCCAGGACAGCTAGAGGAGCCCAGAGCATCCCCCTCCTCCCAGGACAGCTAGAGGAGCCCAGAGCATCCCCCTCCTCCCAGGACAGCTAGAGGAGCCCAGAGCATCCCCCTCCTCCCAGGACAGCGAGAGGAGCCCAGAGCATCCCCCTCCTCCCAGGACAGCGAGAGGAGCCCAGAGCATCCCCCTCCTCCCAGGACAGCTAGAGGAGCCCAGAGCATCCCCCTCCTCCCAGGACAGCTAGAGGAGCCCAGAGCTAACCCAGCTGCTCATAAGAGCTGACAGAGGAGATGGTAACGTTTCCTCAGTCAGCAGGAGAGACTCAAGGTTCTTCATGAGGGGTTTTCACATGAAACAGCAGGGAAATGTGCTTCTTAAGCTGCTGCTGTGAACTCTGAGAGAGCTTCAGTAACAAGCTGGAAGACTGTTAAAACAGAACCACAAACCAGCCTTAAATCACTGCAACATTTAACTGCCTTCTCTTCATCTAGGTTCCTCCGGTTCCAGGTTGTCGTCATGTGTTCTGGCTTGTTCCTGTGGTGTTCTCCGTAGTTCTCTCACTATGCTGCTGTTAGCTTCTCATCTGGTTTACGAGATCAGGAGCTTGACTGTGGAGGAACATGCGCGTCATCCCAGCAGCCTCAGTCTCTCTGGAGGACAGCTTGCTCTTTGCATTACCAGCTGAATCCAATGAAAAACAAACACCTGAATCTTTTGGTTTAGAAAATCCCACTTTGACAAGATTTGACTGTGTTGTAGGCCACATGGGGCATGTTTCAGCTGTGCATGTTGTTTAACAGCTGTGCTCTCTGAATGCATTCATACGTCCCAGTTTAGGTATTAAACTCAAATGATGTGAGACACAGTGAGACAGGAAAACAACTATTTTTACAAGTGTGTAAAATGTGCCTCCTCTCCCTTCACTGGACCAGCCTCTCCCTTCACTGGACCAGCCTCTCCCTTCACTGGACCAGCCTCTCCCTTCACTGGACCAGCCTCTCCCTTCACTGGACCAGCCTCTCCCTTCACTGGACCAGCCTCTCCCTTCACTGGACCAGCCTCTCCCTTCACTGGACCAGCCTCTCCCTTCACTGGACCAGCCTCTCCCTTCACTGGACCAGCCTCTCCCTTCACTGGACCAGCCTCTCCCTTCACTGGACCAGCCTCTCCCTTCACTGGACCAGCCTCTCCCTTCACTGGACCAGCCTCTCCCTTCACTGGACCAGCCTCTCCCTTCACTGGACCAGCCTCTCCCTTCACTGGACCAGCAACATGAACATGCTGAATGTTGGAAACATGTGAGGGTTCTAGAGGAGCTCGTTCATTTCCTGTCAGATTGTTTTGGAGCCGACAAGATCCAAACCTCTTACGTCACAGCCTCAGACAGCCTCTATCCCAGCCTCAGACAGCCTCTATCCCAGTCCTTACTTCAGAGAGAAGGTGTACAGCTCTGTGTGTGTGTGTGTGTGTGTGTGCGTGGAGGCCTTACTTCAGAGAGAAGGTGTACAGCTCTGTGTGTGTGTGTGTATGTGTGTGTGTGTGGAGGCCTTACTTCAGAGAGAAGGTGTACAGCTCTGTGTGTGTGTGTATGTGTGTGTGTGTGGAGGCCTTACTTCAGAGAGAAGGTGTACAGCTCTGTGTGTGTGGAGGCCTTACTTCAGAGAGAAGGTGTACAGCTCTGTGTGTGTGTGTGTGTGTGTGTGGAGGCCTTACTTCAGAGAGAAGGTGTACAGCTCTGTGTGTGTGTGTATGTGTGTGTGTGTGGAGGCCTTACTTCAGAGAGAAGGTGTACAGCTCTGTGTGTGTGGAGGCCTTACTTCAGAGAGAAGGTGTACAGCTCCATATCTTCTTTGGAGAGGTTCCAAAGTGTCTCCTGTTGGTTGGCATGGCGACAGTGTGGTGTACTTGAGCTGTTCATCCTGATTGGCTCCTTCTGCTGGGAGACAAGATATGTGTTATCAACAGGAAGTGACACGCTACCTCAAACTCCTCCAACAGGAAGTGACACGCTACCTCACACTCCTCCAACAGGAAGTGACACGCTACCTCACACTCCTCCAACAGGAAGTGACACGCTGCCTCACACTCCTCCAACAGGAAGTGACACGCTACCTCACACTCCTCCAACAGGAAGTGACACGCTACCTCACACTCCTCCAACAGGAAGTGACACGCTACCTCACACTCCTCCAACAGGAAGTGACACGCTACCTCACACTCCTCCAACAGGAATTGACACGCTACCTCACACTCCTCCAACAGGAAGTGACACGCTGCCTCACACTCCTCCAACAGGAAGTGACACGCTGCCTCACACTCCTCCAACAGGAAGTGACACGCTACCTCACACTCCTCCATCAGGAAGGTGAAGCACAGGTAGATGGATGCGTCAGGTTAAATCTGTTCATTGGATGGTTGGAAGTGCCTGAGCGGTTATTCAGAGGGTCGTTTTACTGACATAAACACCATCCAAGGCTGTTAGGAAGTGGCTTTAAATATTTCACCGAGGTGCAGCAGAGCTCATATTATTTGTTAAGCCGCCAACAAGTAAACGCCTGACTCTCTCAGGCCCTGTCAGCCAAGCCCCTGGGTGGGCTTACCGAGCTGCTGCTACTGAAATACTGATGTATGGAAATGAGATCTGGAGGTTGACTAAGAGCCCCCCCCCTCTCTCTCTCTCCCCCCCTCCCTCTCTCTCCCTTCAGCAGGGTACCTGGGCCAGGCTTAACAGTGCAGAGCAGAACCCACACTGCAATGATGGTCGCAATGAACAGGTTATAAGAGACAGAGAGAGAGGCAGAGAGAGGCAGAGAGAGAGACAGAGAGAGAGGCAGAGAGAGGCAGAGAGAGAGACAGAGAGAGAGGCAGAGAGAGAGGCAGAGAGAGAGACAGAGAGAGAGGCAGAGAGAGACAGAGAGAGAGACAGAGAGAGGCAGAGAGAGAGGCAGAGAGAGAGGCAGAGAGAGACAGAGAGAGAGGCAGAGAGAGACAGAGAGAGAGACAGAGAGAGGCAGAGAGAGAGACAGAGAGAGAGACAGAGAGAGAGGCAGAGAGAGGCAGAGAGAGAGACAGAGAGAGAGGCAGAGAGAGAGGCAGAGAGAGGCAGAGAGAGGCAGAGAGAGAGACAGAGAG
The DNA here is from genome assembly GCA_030340685.1 of Protosalanx chinensis. Classification (NCBI taxonomy): domain Eukaryota; kingdom Metazoa; phylum Chordata; class Actinopteri; order Osmeriformes; family Salangidae; genus Protosalanx; species Protosalanx chinensis. The sequence goes on along the minus strand of JASCXZ010000083.1, from coordinate 43,254 downwards.
AGAGAGAGAGAGAGAGGCAGAGAGAGACAGAGAGAGAGGCAGAGAGAGACAGAGAGAGAGACAGAGAGAGGCAGAGAGAGAGGCAGAGAGAGAGGCAGAGAGAGGCAGAGAGAGAGGCAGAGAGAGGCAGAGAGAGAGGCAGAGAGAGGCAGAGAGAGAGACAGAGAGGCAGAGAGAGAGGCAGAGAGAGAGGCAGAGAGAGAGACAGAGAGAGGCAGAGAGAGAGGCAGAGAGAGGCAGAGAGAGAGACAGAGAGAGGCAGAGAGAGAGGCAGAGAGAGAGGCAGAGAGAGAGGCAGAGAGAGGCAGAGAGAGAGGCAGAGAGAGGCAGAGAGAGAGGCAGAGAGAGGCAGAGAGAGAGACAGAGAGGCAGAGAGAGAGGCAGAGAGAGAGGCAGAGAGAGAGACAGAGAGAGGCAGAGAGAGAGGCAGAGAGAGGCAGAGAGAGAGACAGAGAGAGGCAGAGAGAGAGGCAGAGAGAGAGGCAGAGAGAGAGGCAGAGAGAGAGGCAGAGAGAGAGGCAGAGAGAGAGGCAGAGAGAGAGGCAGAGAGAGGCAGAGAGAGAGGCAGAGAGAGAGACAGAGAGAGACAGAGAGAGGCAGAGAGAGAGGCAGAGAGAGAGAGGCAGAGAGAGAGAGGCAGAGACAGAGGCAGAGAGAGAGGCAGAGAGACAGAGAGGCAGAGAGAGAGACAGAGAGGCAGACAGAGAGGCAGAGAGACAGAGAGGCAGAGAGAGAGACAGAGAGGCAGACAGAGAGGCAGAGAGACAGAGAGGCAGAGAGAGAGACAGAGAGGCAGAGAGAGAGGCAGAGAGACAGAGAGAGGCAGACAGAGAGGCAGAGACAGTAGTGGACAGGAGGGACAGTAGTGGTAGATAGACAGTAGTGGTAGATACAGAGAAAATAGCACCGATATAAAACAGCCATGTTTTCCTGTTCCTTTCCTACACTTAACCCAATATCTCCAGTGTGTCCAAGCAGGATACCAGCCCTCAGGGTAAAATGGCCGCCTGGAAAAACGTCATTTTAATTATCCCTGAACCCCGAGCTGAGAGCAGGAAACCCAAAGCTCAGCTCGAGGTCCAGACAGGCTGCAGATCCACTTCATCATTAGACAACCGCTTCTCCTCTCAGTGACATTTCACAATGTTAGCAGTCTGAGAGAGAGGGGGAGAAACAGGGGGGGGGGGGTTACGGGAGGATGAGAGGGGAGAGAGAGTCAGAGAGAGAGAGAGAGTTAGAGTTAGAGAGAGAGAGAGAGAGACAGAGAAAGAGACAGAGAGAGAGAGACAGAGAGAGACAGAGAGAGAGAAAGAGATGGAGAGTACCAAGGCAGTGAAGAACTGAAATCTGATATCAACAAACTCATTCAGTAAAAAGGTCAGTGTTGATTAGCGTGTGTTTTCCAGGCACATGGACCCAGCGTGAGAGAGAGAGAGATACTTCATGAAGCTGCTCAGAGGAAGGAGGGCTGAGGGGAGAGACCACAACAATAACATCCCAACAACAAAGGACCGCAGACAAGACACAATGGCAGGAATAGGAGTCAGCAATGCCAGATCAGCAATGAAAGTAATTCTTCAATTACCACTTCAAAGTGTGGCAGGTAACATCAGGCTTTGATTCATTTAGCTTAAGTCCTGTGAGGCAGGAAGAGGCGTGTTGGAAGCCAGGAGAACAACGGCTCACTGGCATCGCTGATTTCACAGAATTTGAGCTGCTTTGGCCTGTCAAGCACATCAAACTGGCTTTGAAGACGGAAAAATACCTGTTAGTGTGAAATGTATTTTGACAAATCTCAGATAATAAGGCAGGGAATGGGAGGGAGGGGGGGGGGAGGGGGCTGGGAGGGGGAGGAACACTTCCCCTAAATTGCAACGTTACCTTGAGCTGCATTCCTGTTTCCACCTTCACAGGGTCAGCACCCCCTCCTCCCCCCTCCTGCTCCTCCCAGGAATGCTTACCTGGAGAGAAGGGAAAACACACCTTTAACAAGCATTACCACACCTGGCAAGAGACACAAGAAGAAAACTGTGAAAATGGATGAGAAAACAGGGTCATGATCCTCATCAACATCAACTAAATAGACCAGTTACTAAAGTAAGTTGTACATTTAAAACAAAAGTTAAATTGCTCTCTGTGGAAAAAACATGATACACTGTATATTCTTTTTTATGGTTGAATATTCAAATCATTTGTTAATTTGTTAAATACACAACACACTAAATACATTTAATTTAGAGATTGATACATATGGATTACACTAATGTCAAATTAGCAATACATTATAATGTTTAGTTTCTTTTAAATCTTTTACAAATGTACTTTAGAAAATGCTGGTAGTTGCATAGATGTGTGTAATGCATATTGAACTTCCTGTTGTCAACATCCTGTTTGGAACCAAAGTTCAGGCAGGAACCTTCATCAGAATTCTGGAGAACTAGAACACGTCAGGAACTGTCCAGGAACTTAGATCTTCTCAGATCTCACACACAACCTGAGACTCAAATATTCAGTCTGAACACTCTGGTGTGGCAATTACACACAATGAAAAATCCCCAAAGAAATTAAATTTGGTTGTAATACATTTCTCCATTCTTTTCTCTTTTAGTAAATGACTTTTGAAGTGTTTTTTTTTCTTCCGTGCTTCTTGTCTCAGTTCTCTCGCTCTCTTTCCTCTCTGCTGTAATTTAAATGGGATTCTGCCAGATGTGTGTCGCATGCTTCAAGACCCTCTGCATTATTTAGCATATTAACATTCACAGAATTTAAAAAAGGGATTCTGCATTGCCTGGAGGTTGTAATTAAGTAAACCTTAGCTTGATACATGTAAAAATCTCTATGTGAAACCCGAGACAGTCACATCTATATAATAAATATGGAAACTCCAAGATGATATAATTTTTTATCTTTGCTGCAGGATTAAATACTTCGGTAATAATAACTTTTCTGTATGAGAGACAGATCTGAAACCATCCTGACAGTTAAAACGTTCCTAATGATAAGAACATTGAGGCCCTCAAACAGACGGCTCAACACTAACACAGATGTAGATTTTAATTACCAGATCTTCTGGTAAACATTAGTGAGTGCCTACAGTTACAAGGTAATAAGCCTTTATTTGGGAGATTCTGTGGCAGAACTTGAATTCTGGTTTGTACTTCCCAGCTCTCCGTGGGATTGCGTAATAAGAAAAAGGCTGGAAGGTCGATCTCACCATAATTTGGAATATAATGAGTTCTGTTTTTTGTAATGAATATAAGGAGTTCAGTTACTATAAGATTATAAGGAGTTCAGTTTGTTTGAATATTCAGGACGGTTGTGATCAGAGGACGACAGCAGATACAGAAACACACTGAACAGAAATCAGTAAATTTAGGTTCAAAAACTCAAATATTCCTAGAAAGCTGGGCACAAATTTGTGCAAACATCTATCAAGTATAATATTCACTCTGTAAAATTGCAAAATCTTTTTAAATGAAGCAATTCATGTATTTATCTTGAGTACAAGACAACCAGGGGCCACAGACTGAGGGAGGGGGGCCTGGGGGAGAGGGGGGCCTGGGGGGTTCCAAAGAGAACCAGACCACGTAATGAGAGCAGAGCAGAGGCACCCAGTAGTACCAGACCCCCCCCTCACCTGAGCTCTCCCCCCCTGTGAGCCCCCAGCACTGGCCTGGGCAGGTCAGGTTGATCCCCCAGAGAGACCTGCTAGCCAGACTTCAGTCAGTTGCTCATCTCATCTCCCTTCTCATGCTGGGATCCAAACACAAGCTTCTCCCTCTGGTTCAGAGATCCTGCACATCTAGAACATGCGGTTCTGTAAATTGACAGACTGGTGATTCACAGAACAGCCGTACAGAAGCGCAGGTTTAGGTTTTGTGTTCATAAGTCGACATGGAGGATGAATGTAAGTGTCTCAGAGTCAGGCTTTATTATGCAGGGATTCAGTCTCTGGAAGACAGTGAGGGGGGTGAGACAGGCAGCTTGGGAGGACTGAGGGGGTGAGACAGGCAGCTTGGGAGGACTGAGGGGGTGAGACAGGCAGCTTGGGAGGACTGAGGGGGTGAGACAGGCAGCTTGGGAGGACTGAGGGGGTGAGACAGGCAGCTTGGGAGGACTGAGGGGGTGAGACAGGCAGCTTGGGAGGACTGAGGGGGTGAGACAGGCAGCTTGGGAGGACTGAGGGTGTGAGACAGGCAGCTTGGGAGGACTGAGGGGGTGAGACAGGTCCAAACACATCCAATGAAAAACCCTGGAAACCGTCACAGTGCTTAAGGCAGAGTTCATTATGATGCCTCTTTCTGAAACGGGGGGGAATGAAGAGCTGGAAGATGTTTCTGCTCCCCTGTCACTGATCCACTGATGGCGATCACAGAACACAAGGCTAATCTAATGAGTCGTTTGAATTCAAACAAACCCAAAGAAACTAGATCGTTCTGTTAATGTGAAAGGTCATCTTACCCAGACAGCCTGAAGCTAGTTTCTGTGTTAAAAGGAAAACATCCTCCATTCTGCTCTGATGGGTCCCAGGAAGGAAAACAGGAGGAAGGAGAGACCAGAAAGATTCCCTGACACAGCAAACTGTTCAAGAAGCATTCAGAAGCTGTTTTCACTAGACATCATCAAGTGCTGCAATCTTTTATAAAGCGGATTTTTACATTTAAGGCCCAAAAGATCAAACTTTCTACTGCTGTACAGAGGGCTGTACAGAGGGCAGCATGTGTCCTGCTGTAGAGGGGCTGGTGGAGGGCAGCATGTGTCCTGCTATAGAGGGGCTGGTGGAGGGCAGCATGTGTCCTGCTGTAGAGGGGCTGGTGGAGGGCAGCATGTGTCCTGCTATAGAGGGGCTGGTGGAGGGCAGCATGTGTCCTGCTATAGAGGGGCTGGTGGAGGGCAGCATGTGTCCTGCTATAGAGGGGCTGGTGGAGGGCAGCATGTGTCCTGCTGTAGAGGGGCTGGTGGAGGGCAGCATGTGTCCTGCTGTAGAGGGGCTGGTGGAGGGCAGCATGTGTCCTGCTGTAGAGGGGCTGGTGGAGGGCAGCATGTGTCCTGCTATAGAGGGGCTGGTGGAGGGCAGCATGTGTCCTGCTGTAGAGGGGCTGGTGGAGGGCAGCATGTGTCCTGCTATAGAGGGGCTGGTGGAGGGCAGCATGTGTCCTGCTATAGAGGGGCTGGTGGAGGGCAGCATGTGTCCTGCTATAGAGGGGCTGGTGGAGGGCAGCATGTGTCCTGCTGTAGAGGGGCTGGTGGAGGGCAGCATGTGTCCTGCTATAGAGGGGCTGGTGGAGGGCAGCATGTGTCCTGCTATAGAGGGGCTGGTGGAGGGCAGCATGTGTCCTGCTATAGAGGGGCTGGTGGAGGGCAGCATGTGTCCTGCTATAGAGGGGCTGGTGGAGGGCAGCATGTGTCCTGCTATAGAGGGGCTGGTGGAGGGCAGCATGTGTCCTGCTATAGAGGGGCTGGTGGAGGGCAGCATGTGTCCTGCTATAGAGGGGCTGGTGGAGGGCAGCATGTGTCCTGCTGTAGAGGGGCTGGTGGAGTGCAGCATGTGTCCTGCTGTAGAGGGGCTGGTGGAGGGCAGCATGTGTCCTGCTGTAGAGGGGCTGGTGGAGGGCAGCATGTGTCCTGCTGTAGAGGGGCTGGTGGAGGGCAGCATGTGTCCTGCTGTAGAGGGGCTGGTGGAGGGCAGCATGTGTCCTGCTGTAGAGGGGCTGGTGGAGGGCAGCATGTGTCCTGCTATAGAGGGGCTGGTGGAGGGCAGCATGTGTCCTGCTATAGAGGGGCTGGTGGAGGGCAGCATGTGTCCTGCTATAGAGGGGCTGGTGGAGGGCAGCATGTGTCCTGCTATAGAGGGGCTGGTGGAGGGCAGCATGTGTCCTGCTATAGAGGGGCTGGTGGAGGGCAGCATGTGTCCTGCTATAGAGGGGCTGGTGGAGGGCAGCATGTGTCCTGCTATAGAGGGGCTGGTGGAGGGCAGCATGTGTCCTGCTGTAGAGGGGCTGGTGGAGGGCAGCATGTGTCCTGCTGTAGAGGGGCTGGTGGAGGGCAGCATGTGTCCTGCTGTAGAGGGGCTGGTGGAGGGCAGCATGTGTCCTGCTATAGAGGGGCTGGTGGAGGGCAGCATGTGTCCTGCTGTAGAGGGGCTGGTGGAGGGCAGCATGTGTCCTGCTATAGAGGGGCTGGTGGAAGGCAGCATGTGTCCTGCTGTAGAGGGGCTGGTGGAGGGCAGCATGTGTCCTGCTGTAGAGGGGCTGGTGGAGGGCAGCATGTGTCCTGCTGTAGAGGGGCTGGTGGAGGGCAGCATGTGTCCTGCTGTAGAGGGGCTGGTGGAGGGCAGCATGTGTCCATTAGCTGCATGTTAATGAGGGTCGTCAGCTCCACTCAGAGAACAGCCAGATTGAGCTGCTTTGATCGCTGCTCCTGGAACAGATCAGGTTCACTTCTCAGCACACCTGACCTGACTCTGTGTGTAGGAGAGAGGGAGTGTGACCTGACTCTGTGTGTAGGAGAGAGAGAGTGTGACCTGACTCTGTGTGTAGGAGAGAGAGAGTGTGACCTGACTCTGTGTGTAGGAGAGAGAGAGTGTGACCTGACTCTGTGTGTAGGAGAGAGAGAGTGTGACCTGACTCTGTGTGTAGGAGAGAGAGAGTGTGACCTGACTCTGTGTGTAGGAGAGAGAGAGTGTGACCTGACTCTGTGTGCAGGAGAGAGAGAGTGTGACCTGACTCTGTGTGTAGGAGAGAGGGAGTGTGACCTGACTCTGTGTGTAGGAGAGAGGGAGTGTGGATAAGAATGTGTGTGGATGTTTAAGAGTATGTGCCATTGTGTGTGTGTGTGCCCTGATACCTTTCGGCCGTGTGGCTAAACATAAATCTCCCACAATGCCTACGTCTCCATGGTGACGATGGGACCCTTCCCGTGTGGGGTGTTAGGAGCTCAGTGGGAGGTCAGAGTTCGCGGAGCAGAGGAAGTGACAAGCTGTGAAATGTAACAGAGCAATTTCTTCCACATGTTGCAGCAGTGGGAGAACTGTTGCTGAGCTGTCAGACAACATCACATCTAAAATGGGGCAGGTTCAGCCAGCAGTCCTGTCAGGCCTCATGTGTAATTAACACGGCTGCACATGCTTAAAGCTGAGCACCCTAGAAACTTTTCAGGCCTATTAAATAAAGATGAGCCCTGCCAAACAGCTCATGTATTAATAACAGAGAGGCAGGACTTTGTACTGGATCAATACCAAGTGAGACGAGGTGAGACTCTTAGCAGCACCTGCAGACCAACACAACTGTTTCCAGGACAGGAAGTGGACACAATTCTACATCCTGTCTCTCCTCTGGCAGACTGCGGGATGTTTAAGAACATGTGTGTCAGGAACACGTATGTGAGGATGTTGAGGAACACGTATGTGAGGATGTTGAGGAACACGTATGTGAGGATGTTGAGGAACACGTATGTGAGGATGTTGAGGAACACGTATGTGAGGATGTTGAGGAACACGCACGTCAGGCTGCTCTTCACACGGGTCCTGAAGGTCCTGAAGGTCCTGAAGGTCCTCATCCACATGCCTGCTTCATGAACATGTTCTCCGGTTCTGCTTCCTGAACATGTTCTCCAGTTCTGCTTCCTGAACATGTTCTCCAGTTCTGCTTCCTGAACATGTTCTCCAGTTCTGCTTCCTGAACATGTTCTCCAGTTCTGCTTCATGAACATGTTCTCCAGTTCTGCTGCTTCATGAACATGTTCTCCAGTTCTGCTTCATGAACATGTTCTCCAGTTCTGCTTCATGAACATGTTCTCCAGTTCTGCTGCTTCATGAACATGTTCTCCAGTTCTGCTTCATGAACATGTTCTCCAGTTCTGCTTCCTGAACATGTTCTCCAGTTCTGCTGCTTCATGAACATGTTCTCCGGTTCTGCTTCATGAACATGTTCTCCAGTTCTGCTTCATGAACATGTTCTCCAGTTCTGCTTCATGAACATGTTCTCCAGTTCTGCTTCCTGAACATGTTCTCCAGTTCTGCTTCATGAACATGTTCTCCAGTTCTGCTTCCTGAACATGTTCTCCAGTTCTGCTTCCTGAACATGTTCTCCAGTTCTGCTTCATGAACATGTTCTCCAGTTCTGCTGCTTCATGAACATGTTCTCCAGTTCTGCTTCATGAACATGTTCTCCAGTTCTGCTTCCTGGACATGTTCTCCAGTTCTGCTTCCTGAACATGTTCTCCAGTTCTGCTTCCTGGACATGTTCTCCAGTTCTGCTTCCTGGACATGTTCTCCAGTTCTGCTTCCTGAACATGTTCTCCAGTTCTGCTTCCTGGACATGTTCTCCAGTTCTGCTTCCTGAACATGTTCTCCAGTTCTGCTTCATGAACATGTTCTCCAGTTCTGCTGCTTCATGAACATGTTCTCCAGTTCTGCTTCATGAACATGTTCTCCAGTTCTGCTTCATGAACATGTTCTCCAGTTCTGCTTCATGAACATGTTCTCCAGTTCTGCTTCCTGAACATGTTCTCCAGTTCTGCTTCCTGAACATGTTCTCCAGTTCTGTCATGCTAGCTCCTTCCCATCAGGCCACTTGATTCACTTTGTTTGTTCAGTTTGTTTACGTAGCTGAAAGATTATCTGGATTTTGAGGAAAACTCTTTGCCAAATACTCAATATTTGCCATGTGCAAATATTTGACTCCAACAACAATCTTAACATCTCATGTTGTTTATGCTGGGTAAAAGGTCATCCTAATATCTGAGCACACACTGACGTAGTGTTCAGCCACACAGGCCAAGTTAATGAGGGACAGACCTGTTCAGGCTGTGTTCAGGCTGGTGTGTGTTCAGGCTGGTGTGTGTTCAGGCTGTGTGTTCAGGCTGGTGTGTGTTCAGGCTGGTGTGTGTTCAGGCTGGTGTGTTCAGGCTGGTGTGTGTTCAGGCTGGTGTGTGTTCAGGCTGGTGTGTTCAGGCTGTGTTCAGGCTGGTGTGTTCAGGCTGTGTGTTCAGGCTGGTGTGTGTTCAGGCTGGTGTGTGTTCAGGCTGGTGTGTTCAGGCTGTGTTCAGGCTGGTGTGTTCAGGCTGGTGTGTGTTCAGGCTGGTGTGTGTTCAGGCTGGTGTGTGTTCAGGCTGGTGTGTGTTCAGGCTGGTGTGTGTTCAGGTCTGGCACTTGAGAGGACAGCAGTAAGACCTGCCACTCTCACCAGCCTCACATCAGTGACATTAGATGACATTTGCCCCCCACTGTGGTAGTCGTGGAGACGGAGCCCCCCACCTACCTGGCAGGGAGGATGATGAACAGCCAGAGTGAGCAGACAGGGGGAGGGTGCACCCCCCACACTGATCCACTGGGGGCTCCCCTCCCACCCCCCCTCCCCCAGTCTGGATACTACAGAGCCCTGGATGCTGTTGCAAGGGTGTGTGCGGGGGTGGAGGGGGCGGGGGAACCGGAGGAGGGGGCTGGGGAACCGGAGGAGGGGGCTGGGGAACCGGAGGAGGGGGCTGGGGAACCCTAGGGGGGATTAGCAGGGGGACTCTGCGTTCCAAACCCCCGGAGCTGTCACCAGGAAGTCTCCTCACCTGGAGAGGAGGAGATGGAGGAGAGGGGGGGAGGAAGGAGGAGGAGAGGGAGGGGGAGGAGAGGGGGAGAGGGAGGAGGAGGAGAGGGAGGGGGAGGAGAGGGGGGGGGAGGAGAGGGAGGGGGAGGAGAGGGAGGGGGAGGAGAGGGAGGGGGAGGAGAGGGAGGGGGAGGAGAGGGAGGGGGAGGAGAGGGAGGGGGAGGAGAGGGAGGGGGATAGAGTATTTCAAACTTGAACAAGATGAGTGTGTGAGGCCATGACATAGTACTGTGTACTGTGTGTGTTGTACTGTGTACTGTGTGTGTTGTACTGTGTACTGTGTGTGTTGTACTGTGTGTGTTGTACTGTGTACTGTGTGTACTGTGTGTACTGTACTGTACTGTGTACTGTGTACTGTGTGTACTGTACTGTGTACTGTGTACTGTGTACTGTGTGTGTTGTACTGTGTACTGTGTGTGTTGTACTGTGTACTGTGTGTGTTGTACTGTGTACTGTGTGTGTTGTACTGTGTACTGTGTGTGTTGTACTGTGTGTGTTGTACTGTGTACTGTGTGTACTGTGTGTACTGTACTGTACTGTGTACTGTGTACTGTGTGTACTGTACTGTGTACTGTGTACTGTGTACTGTGTGTACTGTACTGACAGCTTGTCACACAGCCAGGGGCCCGATACTACAGCATGCATGTGGGGAGAACAATACTAGAAGAATCATGAATTAAGGAAGCTTTGTTCTTGCAATTTAATTCAATTAAGCTGCCCAGTAATTGGATCAATGTAGACAGACTAATACGTCCGCATGTGTTTAGTAAAGATGCGGTTTGTTTACAATCTGGGGACAATTTCCAATTTCCCTGCTGAAGCCATTTCCACAGCCTCTCAAAGAGCCAATCCACTGTGAAGACTGGAGCTCTATCAGGGCATGAGGGTGTATGGCCTGTGGGCTCAACGATCACACTGGCTGCACACGCACACACAAACAACCACACAACCACACACTCACACACACACACACACACAACCACACACTCACTCAAACACACACACACACACACACTCACACTCACACACACACACACACACAACCACACACTCACTCAAACACACACACACACACACACACTCACACTCACACACACACACACACACAACCACATGCACACACACTCACTCACACTAACTCACTCACTCACACACACACACACGCTCACTCACACACGCACACTCACACACACACCTGGAAGTACAGGTTGCAGAGCCAGGTGTCCAGGTCAGACAGCATGAGGGCCTCGATCTTCCTGAACTGGTCGAGGTGAGGTGGGGGCCCCCCTCTGAGCAATGGGGCCCGGAAGCTGCCCTGGACAGGCAGCAGGGAGAGGCCACACAAGGGCCAGGGGGCCCAGCCCAGCACCACACCCCCTGGGCACACCACGCCTCCTGGGCACAACCCCCGCCCCTGCAGCCGGAACAGCATCACCATGGAGAGACTCCTGGAGGGAGGGAGGGTCTGGACACACACACACACACAATACACACACACACACTTACAATACACGGGTGAATGCTTACATACACATTTGTTTAATACATGCACATACTAATATTTAAACACTAATTTTAATATACACACAAACTTATACCCACATCATCTTAATATGCACAGGCTCACACACTCATGTTAACACACACACACACTCATGTCAACACACACACACACACTCATGTCAACACACACACACACACTCATGTTAACACACACACACACACACACACGTTAACACACACTCACACTCATGTTAACACACACACACACACACGTTAACACACACACACATACTCATGTTAACACAAACACTCACACACTATAGGGGCATGTGGGTGTGTGTGTGTGTGTGTGTGTGTGTGTGTGTGTGTGAACCGGATCTTGTTGTGGTAAACGGCTGATTGGACGTGTGTGTTCCGGTGTTTGTTTCAAACCATCTGGCTGAATGCCAGCAGTGTTGTCACGGTGATGACCAGAAAAGAGTCCCACATCCCTCGAAGTTAGCTGACTGTGTTTACACTAACTATCTGTGTAACAGCATCTACTGTGGGACAAACAGTTTTTTTTACTTCTTATTGGTTGAAGAAGTTCAGGTGTGTGTGGGTGTGTGTGTGTGTGTGTGTGTGTGGGTGTGTGTGTGTGTGTGTGTGTGTGTGTGTGGGTGTGTGTGTGTGTGGTGAGGTCTGAGCAGAGCAGAACACACACCCAGTACAACATCACCACTATCAGGTTTCATCCCAAAACACATCTCTACACAATACTGACCGGAGGCCCAGAGAGAGAGACAGGCTGCGTAAGAGAGAGAGAGAGACAGGCTGCGTAAGAGAGAGAGAGAGACAGGCTGGGTAAGAGAGAGAGAGACAGGCTGGGTAAGAGAGAGAGAGACAGGCTGGGTAAGAGAGAGAGAGACAGGCTGGGTAAGAGAGAGAGAGACAGGCTGGGTAAGAGAGAGAGAGAGACAGGCTGAGTAAGAGAGAGAGAGACAGGCTGAGTAAGAGAGAGAGAGACAGGCTGGGTAAGAGAGAGAGAGACAGACTGAGTAAGAGAGAGAGAGAGAGAGAGAGAGACAGGCTGGGTAAGAGAGAGAGAGACAGGCTGGGTAAGAGAGAGAGAGAGACAGGCAGGCTGAGTAAGAGAGAGAGAGACAGGCTGAGTAAGGAAATAAAAGAGCTTCTTCCATCTTGTATCAATGTGCTGCTTCCCACTAGCTGCAGATGAAAGCTGCACTTCCTGCCAAGCCTCTCCTGTCCAGCCTCTCCAACACAGATCAAACTGGTCCTTCTAAACCAACTCCAACACACAAAGAAGTAAAGAAGGAAATAAGCTCCTGTCCTCCCACTAACCCTAAATCCTGGATCCTCAGAAAGCTGCAGTGACAGTTTCTCTAACGTGGGCACTGCTCTCTCCAACACTGCTCTCTCCAACACTGCTCTCTCCAACTCTGCTCTCTCCAACACTGCTCTCTCCAACACTGCTCTCACCAACACTGCTCTCTCCAACTCTGCTCTCTCCAACTCTGCTCTCTCCAACACTGCTCTCTCCAACACTGCTCTATCCAACACTGCTCTATCCAACACTGCTCTCTCCAACACTGCTCTATCCAACACTGCTCTCTCCAACACTGCTCTCTCCAACACTGCTCTCTCCAACACTGCTCTATCCAACACTGCTCTCTCCAACACTGCTCTATCCAACACTGCTCTCTCCAACACTGCTCTATCCAACACTGCTCTCTCCAACACTGCTCTCTCCAACACTGCTCTCTCCAACACTGCTCTATCCAACACTGCTCTCTCCAACACTGCTCTCTCCAACACTGCTCTCTCCAACACTGCTCTCTCCAACACTGCTCTCTCCAACACTGCTCTCTCCAACACTGCTCTCTCCAACACTGCTCTATCCAACACTGCTCTCTCCAACACTGCTCTCTCCAACACTGCTCTATCCAACACTGCTCTCTCCAACACTGCTCTCTCCAACTCTGCTCTCTCCAACACTGCTCTCTCCAACACTGCTCTATCCAACACTGCTCTCTCCAACACTGCTCTCTCCAACTCTGCTCTCTCCAACACTGCTCTCTCCAACTCTGCTCTCTCCAACTCTGCTCTATCCAACACTGCTCTATCCAACACTGCTCTATCCAACACTGCTCTCTCCAACACTGCTCTCTCCAACTCTGCTCTCTCCAACTCTGCTCTCTCCAACTCTGCTCTCTCCAACACTGCTCTCTCCAACTCTGCTCTCTCCAACTCTGCTCTCTCCAACTCTGCTCTCTCCAACTCTGCTCTCTCCAACTCTGCTCTCTCCAACTCAGCTCTCTCCAACACAGATCCAGCCCCCCTCCCTGTAATGTGTCTATGGAGGATGCAGTCCTGTGTTACATCCTAAACGGTTTCTCTTCCACAGCCACACTGAGGGCCACATTCAGGTTTTGCCAATTGTGCTTCTTTTCTTTCTGTCTGAGCTGCATATGAACAGACAGGATGAAGACGCCCACCAGAGTCCACACAGGCCTTTCTGCTTCCTGCTGGAAGCCTGTCAATACAGACCAGCAGAAGGCATCTGATGGAGAGAAGAGTGGCTTTAGCTGTTCTTATCATGGTTTAGATGTCAGTGAATTAGGCCGTTCCAAGCTGTGGACACAGAAAGGATCTCAGAAGGATAATCCATGTTGTTGTGAAGCTACTTTAAGGTTTTTTGTTTCTAAAGCTGGTTTGGAAGTAGTGAATAATAACTAGTGACTGTGATAGCAGTAGTAACTGGTAAGAGATACAGTACATACATGCTGTTCCTGTGATCACAGACCAGGGACTCTCACTGTCATATCAACTCAAACTAAAAACCTAGAGCTTTTAAGACATTTTCCTTCATTTTAATACCAAATAAAAAATTCACTTTAAATGAATCATTAATGTCTGTGGTTTGATTTCCATGGATCAAATGTCCTTGAGTTGATCCAGTTGTATTAATGCTGGAGATCCTTGAAGACTACCTAGAGGCTCCACAGCATAACAGCATGTCTCTCCACAGATACAGTCTCACTGTTTAATGTCACTCAGTCCTCTCTGTCAAGCGGTGGAAGACTGAGGTGGAGATATTATGGAAGAATAAAGTAAAAATGACTCTGAATACCAACAGAGCTACTATTTAAATATGAGGTTGTTTTTTACCTGACAGATCCTGCTTAGTTTCACAGACAGCAGAAGATCCAACACTGGATTTCACTTCAAAGTCTTTCCTCTTTCTTGAAAGTGTGTTTTGAATTCAAGTGTCAAAATGGCTTTCAGATGAAGAATATGTTTTGTTATATATCAGCCACACAGCTTTGCCACGACCATCCAACCATGACCATACCAAGCATGACCATCCAACCATGACCATCCAACCATGACCACCCAACCATGACCATACCAACCATGACCATACCAACCATGACCATCCAACCATGACCATCCAACCATGACCATACCAACCATGACCATCCAACCATGACCATCCAACCATGACCACCCAACCATGACCATCCAACCATAACCACCCAACCATGACCACACCAACCATGACCATCCAACCATGACCATCCAACCATGACCATCCAACCATGACCATCCAACCATGACCATCCAACCATGACCATACCAACCATGACCATCCAACCTTGACCACCCAACCATGACCATACCAACCATGACCATCCAACCATGACCATCCAACCATGACCATACCAACCATGACCATCCAACCATGACCATCCAACCATGACCATCCAACCATGACCACCCAACCATGACCATCCAACCATGACCACACCAACCATGACCATCCAACCATGACCATCCAACCATGACCATCCAACCATGACCATCCAACCATGACCATACCAACCATGACCATCCAACCATGACCATCCAACCATGACCATCCAACCATGACCATCCAACCATGACCAAACCAACCATGACCATCCAACCATGACCATACCAACCATGACCATCCAACCATGACCATCCAACCATGACCATCCAACCATGCCCACCCAAAGCTCCAACCAGGAGCACCTTACCATGACGAGGCTCTGGTTGATGTGCAGCTGTGCATCGAAGAAGCGTCCCTGGTGCTCCACAGGCCTGGTGGTCCCGGCCCAGCCTGTCCCCTCATCCCCAGCCTTTCCCAGAGGTGCAGCCCCCAGCCGGGGGAGCAGGGCCAGGCTGACAGAGTACAGGCCCCTGGGGAGCTTGTCCCTCACCCCACCTAGACAGCGCACACACACCTCCAGATCCCCAGACATGCTCTCCTCCTGGGGATCAGACGGTCAGTATGAGGGCTGGGTTAGCATCCACATCAGGGTTAGAGGGAAGAGTTAGCATTTAGCACAGGGGGAAGAGGGGGGCTGGTCAAGGGGGGTGAGGGGGGGCTGGTCAAGGGGGGTGAGGGGGGGCTGGTCAAGGGGGGTGTTTCCTTCATCACAGAATGTTTGTACCCCAGCCTCAGATCAGACTAAAGAACAGCTGATATCTTCTCCAGGCTGCAGACTCACTCATCTCACACACTAGATACTCTTTCACATACAGGAAATTACACATACAAAAACTTCTTTTCTTTCTAAGTACAGCCTAATATTCAGAGATTAAGCTTTCTCCTTAATTATTTTCATTTTAATTAGTAAATCTTAATTAACAATGAACATTTACCCTTAAAAATGTTGGCTATGGATTGAAGGAGGGGGAAAACTAGAGAATAAATATAGCAGTGTTGCTTCAACCCCAGGGCAGGATTACTGATGCAGGCTCACTCCCTTATTAAACACATTCTAAATTAAATGCCTCCATGAATTTTGCACAGAAATATATTTTCATAGTTTTGCATGCCAAATGTGACATTTTATATTTTAGATTCATCTGCCGCAGTCATTTTGGGGAAATGTCATATAAACAAAGATTTTGTCATTTACCAATGGAAATTACTATGCATGGCAGCCTGGCCACCGCACCCCCACCGCACCCCCACCCCAACCCCCCCCCCCCCCCCCCCCCCCCCCCATCCCCACCCGCCCCCCCCTTCGCCTCGCCTGCCTGTTTCAAGTCAGCAAGCCATAAAAAATCTTTATCTCTCTGAAACACAGCAATTTGGGAGATAATCGAATGGTGACTGGGGGGCAGAAATGCCAGTCTGAAGAATTATACCACAATCTGGCTTCCCTTTACAACCTTCCTCAAAGCCAGTTGTCACCCTGGAAGGAAAGGCTGACTGAAGATTCATTACAACTCTAACCCTGCATGGAGGCAGCCTGCCTCTAACTAACCCTGCCTCTAACCCTGCATGGAGGCAGCCTGCCTCTAACTAACCCTGCCTCTAACTCTGCATGGAGGCAGCCTGCCTCTAACTAACCCTGCCTCTAACTCTGCATGGAGGCAGCCTGCCTCTAACTAACCCTGCCTCTAACCCTGCATGGAGGCAGCCTGCCTCTAACTAACCCTGCCTCTAACTCTGCATGGAGGCAGCCTGCCTCTAACTAACCCTGCCTCTAACTCTGCATGGAGGCAGCCTGCCTCTTACTAACCCTGCCTCTAACTCTGCATGGAGGCAGCCTGCCTCTAACTAACCCTGCCTCTAACTAACCCTGCATGGAGGCAGCCTGCCTCTAACTAACCCTGCCTCTAACTAATCTTGCATGGAGGCAGCCTGCCTATAACCAACCCTGCCTCTAATTAACCCTGCCTCTAACTAACCCTGCCTCTAACTAACCCTGCCTCTAATAGAGATTAGATTAGATAAACCTTTATTTGTCCTCCAGGGGTGGAAATTGCAGTTCACAACAGCAGCAGGGTAAAGTACAGCACAGAGTTGCAGGGTAATATAACAATAACAATAGGGGGGCACGATAAAGTACAGTATAAAAAATAAGTAAGTTAAGTAGACATATACTGTAGACATAGACAGTTATTGCACTTGAGGAGAATTACAGGGTATTGCACGTAATGTACGTATAAACAACAAGACCATCACGAGGAATATTGAACAACAGACACTTGAAAATATTGCACTTAATACAGAATATTGAATATAACACTTGAATATGCCTCTAGCCCTGCATGGTGGTACCTTGCCTCTAATTCAGTGGTGACTGTATGTATGGTGTGTGTGGTGTGTGTGTGTGTGTATGGTGTGTGTGTGTGTGTGGTGTGTGTGACTATAGTGTGTGTGTGTATGGTGTGTGTATGGTGTGTGTGTGTATGGTGTGTGTATGGTGTGTGTATGGTGTGTGTGGAAAGACTAACTGATAAGACATGGTTGTCAGGATCTATTCAAAGCAGGATTTCACAACATTACATCAGATGACTCAACGCTCCCATCTGCCAATACAATCGTCTCAGCCAGTGACATCACTAAGAACCCCGCCCACATAGACAAACAATTGAACTTCCTGTTTCCTGTCTAGGGTCCTACCTGCCAGAGGAGAGGTGCTTCCACAGCCCAGGAAGCAGAGGATCCTGGGAGTTCTGTCGTCAGGTTGCCGTTGGCGATAATGTCCATCTGTTGTTTCCATGGCACCCTGACTGAGGGGCCCTCAGCTCTGTGAACACAGCAGCTAACCTGACTAGGGGCCCTCAGCTCTGTGAACACAGTAGCTAACCTGACTAGGGGCCCTCAGCTCTGTGAACACAGCAGCTAACCTGACTATGGGCCCTCAGCTCTGTGAACACAGCAGCTAACCTGACTAGGGGCCCTCAGCTCTGTGAACACAGCAGCTAACCTGACTAGGGGCCCTCAGCTCTGTGAACACAGTAGCTAACCTGACTAGGGGCCCTCAGCTCTGTGAACACAGTAGCTAACCTGACTAGGGGCCCTCAGCTCTGTGAACACAGCAGCTAACCTGACTAGGGGCCCTCAGCTCTGTGAACACAGCAGCTAACCTGACTGAGGGGCCCTCAGCTCTGTGAACACAGCAGCTAACCTGACTGAAGGGCCCTCAGCTCTGTGAACACAGTAGCTAACCTGACTAGGGGCCCTCAGCTCTGTGAACACAGCAGCTAACCTGACTGAGGGGCCCTCAGCTCTGTGAACACAGCAGCTAACCTGACTAGGGGCCCTCAGCTCTGTGAACACAGCTAACCTTGTTAGCCGCTGCTGCAGATCCCACTTCCCTTGTTCCACTCTGTTGCCAACAGCCTCCGATCTAATAACACCACAACACTGCCCCTCCCCCACTGCCAGCATGGCCTTTCAATCTGATCACAGCTAATTTAATACAGTCTCCTCTTCTAACTTCCTCAAGTCCTCTCCTGTCTCCTCCTTTCCTCTCCTCTCCTCCTTTCCTCTCCTTTCCTCCTTTCCTCTCCTTTCCTCCTCTACTCTCCTCACCTCCTCTCTCTTCACCTCCTCTACCTTTATCTTCACCTCCTCTACCTTTATCTTCACCTCCTCTCTCTTCACCTCCTCTACCTTTATCTTCACCTCCTCTACCTTTCTCTTCACCTCCTCTCTCCTCACCTCCTCTACCTCTCTTCACCTCCTCTCTCCTCACCTCCTCTACCTTTCTCCACCTCCTCTCCAGGTTTAAAGAAAGGCAATTCTACAAATTATTGTTCCACATGGAAGTCTATAGTTTCTCTCTAATATCTGATATTTCACACATTTTCATCAGTCAACAACAAAGCACAGAGCGCTTCCTAATGCAATTAGTCAACCTCCATTAAATCAAAAACAGTGAAAGAGACGAATAAATGAATTACATGTAGTTTTTTTCTTCTCTAAACGTCAGGATCCGTATCTGTGAGTGAGGAGTGATTCCTCCCTGAGTCTCAGTGATGTAGCCTCAGGTTCTGAACCCAGCAGCCTCCCGGAGCTCCAGCAGCCACCCACCAACCATATCAGAAGGAATTTACTGGGTTCAAGGCTGTGTACAGAAGGTCATCTCCAACTGGATTCAGCTGACAGTGCTGGTGTCCAACTATCCACCCACTACAAACAGCAAGCACAGAGACGGAGCTCCTCTCTCTCGATGTTATCATGTCAACCTTGAATGGTAGATCATAATTACCCCAAACTTAAACATGGCGCCTGCCTCAGGGCGGAGATGTGGGATTCCAGACTGGAGTGGATGGAGCTAAAATGGCTTCTTGTCTGAGCACAGCGACATGGACAGATTTCTACATGCCTCCCAGCCATCTTACCCACAATGCCGCAGTGGGCTGCACCAGTCATGGCTGTACGGTGTTGTGCACATACAGTATAAATGATATGTCTTTTCAAATGTCAGCCAAGTACAAATGGTTTACAGCAAATGAAGGGTTGTTTTCATGGCTGTGTATTCATGCTGGTGATGGATTGTGGAGGTGTGTTGGGCTGGACCTACCGAGGTGCTGGTTCTGGGTTCTGGATCCTCTGAGTAGCTGGTTCTGGGTTCTGGACCCTCTGAGTAGCTGGTTCTGGGTTCTGGATCCTCTGAGTAGCTGGTTCTGGGTTCTGGATCCTCTGAGTAGCTGGTTCTGGGTTCTGAAAGCAGACATCTGCATCAAAGCTCCACCTCAGCAAAACATGCTGAACTGTTACTAGAGTTTCAATAAGCAGACTGGACACCAGCATGTTCTGAGATGACACTAGCATGTTCTGAGATGACACTAGCATGTTCTGAGATGACACCAGCATGTTCTGAGATGACACTAGCATGTTCTGAGATGACACCAGCATGTTCTGAGATGACACTAGCATGTTCTGAGATGACACTAGCATGTTCTGAGATGACACTAGCATGTTCTGAGATGACACTAGCATGTTCTGAGATGACACTAGCATGTTCTGAGATGACACCAGCATGTTCTGAGATGACACTAGTATGTTCTGAGATGACACTAGCATGTTCTGAGATGACACCAGCATGTTCTGAGATGACACCAGCATGTTCTGAGATGACACTAGCATGTTCTGAGATGACACTAGCATGTTCTGAGATGACACTAGCATGTTCTGAGATGACACTAGCATGTTCTGAGATGACACTAGCATGTTCTGAGATGACACCAGCATGTTCTGAGATGACACTAGTATGTTCTGAGATGACACCAGCATGTTCTGAGATGACACTAGCATGTTCTGAGATGACACCAGCATGTTCTGAGATGACACTAGCATGTTCTGAGATGACACTAGCATGTTCTGAGATGACACTAGCATGTTCTGAGATGACACTAGCATGTTCTGAGATGACACCAGCATGTTCTGAGATGACACCAGCATGTTCTGAGATGACACTAGCATGTTCTGAGATGACACTAGCATGTTCTGAGATGACACTAGCATGTTCTGAGATGACACCAGCATGTTCTGAGATGACACTAGCATGTTCTGAGATGACACTAGTATGTTCTGAGATGACACCAGCATGTTCTGAGATGACACTAGTATGTTCTGAGATGACACTAGTATGTTCTGAGATGACACCAGCATGTTCAGTACCTTAGTTTGACTTCTGAGGAAGGATGTGAGTCTGGAGCGCCACTTTCCTTTCCCTCTCTGATGCTGGGATTTCTGCATAAGTAGAAACAGACATATTGAATGTCCCAGAGCACAAAGCTTTACAGAACAATCTATAGTGAGTCTTCTCCTCTGCCTCTTCTCTCTGCCTCTCTTCCTCCTCTCCTCTCCTCTGCCTCTCCTCTGCCTCTGCCTCTGCCTCTCCTCTCCTCTCCTCTGCCTCTTCTCTGCCTCTTCTCTCCTTTGCCTCTCCTCTCCTGTGCCTCTTCTCTCTGCCTCTCCTGTGCCTCTGCCTCTTCTCTCTGCCTCTCCTCTGCCTCTCCTCTCCTGTGCCTCTTCTCTCTGCCTCTCCTCCTCCTCCTCTCCTGTGCCTCTGCCTCTCCTCTCCTCTGCCTCTCCTCTCCTGTGCCTCTTCTCTCTGCCTCTCCTCCTCCTCCTCTCCTGTGCCTCTCCTCTCCTCCTCCTCTCCTCCTCCTCTCCTCCTCCTCCTCTCCTCTGCCTCTCCTCCTCCTCTGCCTCTCCTCTCCTCCTCCTCTCCTCTCCTCTGCCTCTCCTCTACCTCGTCTATCTGCTGCCTCCATCCCTCTGCCTCTGTGAACACCTCTAGCTACCACGTCTCTCTATGTTTGGTCTCATTTGCAACTCTTAAGTCTCTCTTTTCAAGTCAGATTATGTCTATAAATATGGCCGATAGTTTCCCTCTGCAGTTTAGATATGCATTAATGTTTGTGTTCAGCTGCATCAATGGGACTCTCCCTTCCTCCTGCTCTCATACAGGATGAAGACTCATTTCATAAGCTTCTTCACATCTTTACGCTACTTCACAAAATCCCTTCTCCAAAAACACAAGCAGCTGAAAAAATAGTCACGCTCTATTTTTCCTGAAAAGACTCTAAAATGGTTGACGAACTGAAGTGAAAATCCAGACGAAGAAACAGCAACATAATGAGAACAACAACAGTGTTCTCACAACAACTACATTCAGAGAAATCTTTTTGTCCGTTTTTAAACATTCAATTTAAATCAACTGTCTAAATCTGGGCTTGATCTGAACCCACAACACATGAAGTAGCTTTGCTCACGTCACACAGACACTCCCAGTGATTCTTACTGGCAGATCAGCTTCATTACAAATAAAACTTCAGAAAAAACTCCAAGATAGAAGTGGAGCATTAGGAGGACCATGCTGCCTGTCCCAGCAGGAGGGGCAGGGAGGGGCAGGGAGGGGCAGTGAGGGGCAGTGAGGGGCAGGGTGGGGCAGGGAGGGGCAGGGAGGGGCAGGGAGGGGCAGGGTGGGGCAGGGAGAGGCAGGGAGGGGCATGGAGGGGCAGGGAGGGGCAGGGAGGGGCAGGGAGGGGCATGGAGGGGCAGGGAGGGGCAGGGAGGGGCAGTGAGGGGCAGGGAGGGGAATGGAGGGGCAGGGAGGGGCAGGGTGGGGCAGGGAGAGGCAGGGAGGGGCAGGGAGGGGCATGGAGGGGCAGGGAGGGGCAGAGTGGGGCAGGGAGGGGCAGGGAGGGGCAGGGAGGGGCATGGAGGGGCAGGGAGGGGCAGAGTGGGGCAGGTAGGGGCAGGGAGGGGCAGGGAGGGGCAGGGAGGGGCAGGGAGGGGCAGGGAGAGGCAGGGAGGGGCAGGGAGGGGCAGGGAGGGGCATGGAGGGGCAGGGAGGGGCAGGGAGGGGCTAGGGAGGGGCAGGGAGGGGCAGGGTGGGGCAGGGAGAGGCAGGGAGGGGCAGGGAGGGGCATGGAGGGGCAGGGAGGGGCAGAGTGGGGCAGGGAGGGGCAGGGAGGGGCAGGGAGGGGCATGGAGGGGCAGTGAGGGGCAGGGAGGGGAATGGAGGGGCAGGGAGGGGCAGGGTGGGGCAGGGAGAGGCAGGGAGGGGCAGGGAGGGGCATGGAGGGGCAGGGAGGGGCAGAGTGGGGCAGGGAGGGGCAGGGAGGGGCAGGGAGGGGCATGGAGGGGCAGGGAGGGGCAGAGTGGGGCAGGTAGGGGCAGGGAGGGGCAGGGAGGGGCAGGGAGGGGCTAGGGAGGGGCAGGGAGGGGCAGGGTGGGGCAGGGAGAGGCAGGGAGGGGCAGGGTGGGGCAGGTAGGGGCAGGGAGGGGTGTGAGTCCATTAGAAGCCCCCTTAATGGGCAGCCATACACAGCCTGCTGTAGACAGAAGATGACCCAGATCTGGTGTCTGTGGAGCTGACCTGCTCTTCTGAAAGGCTGCCCAGCGTGATCATGTGGGCCTGCAGATGGTCCCTCAGCTGCCTGGTGTAGCAGCAGAGCTCCTCCCTGCTCCTCACTCCTCCCATCTCCTCCTCACTCCTCCTCACTCCTCCCATCTCCTCCTCTCTCCTCCTAACTCCTCCCATCTCCTCCTCTCTCCTCCTAACTCCTCCCATCTCCTCCTCTCTCCTCCTAACTCCTCCCATCTCCTCCTCTCTCCTCCTCACTCCTCCCATCTCCTCTTCTCTCCTCCTCACTCCTCCCATCTCCTCCTCTCTCTTCCTCAATCCTCCCATCTCCTCCTCTGTCCTCCTCACTCCTCCCATCTCCTCCTCTCTCCTCCTAACTCCTCCCATCTCGTCCTCTCTCCTCCTCACTCCTCCCATCTCATCCTCTCTCCTCCTCACTCCTCCCATCTCCTCCTCTCTCCTCCTAACTCCTCCCATCTCCTCTCTCCTCCTCCTTCGATGCTCTTCCATCTCCCCAGCCTCCTCTCCTCGCCCCTGGACAGGAGCGCCTGGTCGAGGTCCTGGCTCCTCCCTCTCCCACACCTCAGCATGGCTCCTGGCTGCACACACACCTGGAAACACACCAGTGAGAACACACACAACACACACTAGTGCAGACCAGGACACTCAGCGCACACACACAATACACATATAACCACCCACACACAGTACACATGTAACCATACAATATACAGGGAAATAATACTGCTGGTTCTAAAACAATGTGTCTGTTGCTTGGCACTGATCCTGTTCCAGCTATCTGACCACCGTGCTGCTGGCTGTGTGTTCTAGTGGATCTGAGCTCTTCACTGTGTGGCTTATCCAGTATTCCCAGTGGCCTGTGCTGTGTGGGGCCCCTAGCCTGTGCTGTGTGGGGCCCCTAGCCTGTGCTGTGTGGGGCCCAGGCCTGTGCTGTGTGGGGCCCCTAGCCTGTGCTGTGTGGGGCCCCTAGCCTGTGCTGTGTGGGGCCCCTAGCCTGTGCTGTGAACCTGTGAGAGAGCATTAACAGGATTCTAGGGACACAGGGACCCCATGAGGCTGCCTGCTGCCACAAGAACAGGTGACTGTCTGACAGCAGTGAGACTCACAGCTCTACTGCTGTGTGGAGCTGCATGCTAGCAGAATGGAGAGAGAGACAGAGAGGAAGAGAGGGAGAGAGGGAGAGAGAGAGAGAGAGAGAGGGAGAGAGAGAGAGAGAGGAAGAGAGGAGGAGAGAGAGACGAAGAGAGGGAGAGAGAGAGAGAGACAGAGAGAGGGAGAGAGGGAGAGAGGGAGAGAGAGAGAGAGAGAGAGGAAGAGAGGATGAGAGAGAGAGAGGAAGAGAGGATGAGAGAGAGAGACGAAGAGAGGGAGAGGGAGAGAGAGACAGAGAGAGGGAGAGAGAGAGAGGGAGAGACAGAGAGTGGGGTGGGGGGGGCTGTAAAACTATAAATCCAAGATCCTCTTTATTTTTTTGCTGGATTTCATGTACTTTGTCAGACAATGTAAGGGCTGCTAATCTCAGTGCTACAGCTAAATCCACAACAAAGCCAGATAATGGCAGCGGGCAAAATCCTAGCATGTTGAAGCAAGTCTAAACCATCACTGCTGCGCTGGAATTACAAGACAGATGCGTCAGGTCTGCTGAAGATCCTGTTTGACTGTCTTCTGCTGAACAATAGGCAGCTTACTGCACCTCACAGGGGTGTGTTTGCTGTGCACAGACATGAGGGCCTCGCTGCCCTGCTGCACAGCCTGAACACAGCCTGAACACAGCCTGAACACAGCCTGAACACAGCCTGAACACAGCCTGAACACAGCCTGAACACAGCCTGAACACAGCCTGAACACAGCCTGAACACAGCCTGAACACAGCCTGAACACAGCCTGAACACAGCCTGAACACAGCCTGAACACAGCCTGAACACAGCCAGAACAAGAAGCTCAGCTAACTGGGAGGATCTGGGCTCTAATACAGGAGGCTGATGATGTCCAGACTGAGGTCCAGGAGAGGGGGGAGGAGGTGAGAGAAGAGAGGGAGGGAGGAGGGAGGGAGGGAGGAGGGAGAGAGGAGGGAGGGAGGAGGGAGAAGAGATGGAGGAGGGAGAGAGGAGAGAAGGAGGAGGAGGGAAAGAAGAGAGAGGGAGGAGGAGGGAGAGAAGAGAGAGGGAGGAGGAGGGAGAGAGGAGAGAGGGAGGAGGAGGGAGAGAGGAGAGAAGGAGGAGGAGGGAGAGAAGAGAGAGGAAGGAGGAGGGAGAGAAGAGAGAGGGAGGAGGAGGGAGAGAGGAGAGAGGGAGGAGGAGGGAGAGAGGAGAGAAGGAGGAGGAGGGAGAGAGGAGAGAAGGAGGAGGAGGGAGAGAGGAGCCTCACCTGGTAGATCCAGGCAGGTCTCTACCTCGTGAACCTGATCTGTGTCCAGCAGATCTCTCAGCTTCTGAAACAGCCCCTGTTCATCTTCCATTCTGATGCCTGAAACAGCCAAGTCAGAAACTAGCTACAGAGGTCAGACACACACACACACACAAGTGACAACTAGCAAATCATGTTAGTCAAGTATCTTTTAACTTGGGAAGCATTTCTCCTGATATCAGCAGTGAGTGTATCAGCATGTCTGCTGGTCTGTCCTCCAGTGAGGTGATCTGGTTCAGGGGATCTATTGAGGTGATAAGGCAGGGATACCCAAAAGATCCACATGGGATTCTCTGTTAATAGTTCCGTTTCATTATAACATGCATATCAGTGGAATCCCTGGAGCAAACTTTTAATAGGAAGACGGGGTCACAGTGATGATGGTTCTGTGTCTGTCACTGGCACGGAAAGCCAAGGCGAAATGAAACTGACCAATAGTACGTAACCTTCATCAATGACAACCAATGGGAGCACTCGCTTGAGCCATGTGTCCAGCCGTCAGCTGAGGTATTTACATAGACCGTCCTCCCATCAGAAACAGCCACCAGTGATCTTTCTCACCTCACTTTAATGAACCAAGGAGAACTATTCTGACAGAAGTGGCGTACTTAATTCCAGCTCATCTTCCGAGTCGACCCTCTCCTTCCCACACCGCCCTGGGTCAACAGCCCCCACCGTCGCTGGGTCAAAGTAATTTCGGGTGTGTTCATTTCCTGTGGAAAGTATGTGAGGCGAGAAAGGGAGGAGGGGGGTGGGGGGTGCTCCAGGTTTAGGTTGGTGGAGGTTACTGGTTATTAGAAGCATATGAAGCGAAATGTTAATTTTGAAACCTACACTGTTGAAGGCGAGGCGACGTGGCTACCTGATAAGACGAGCGCTGAGCACCAGAGCTGCTCTGGGCCATAATTAGCATGCAGCCAAAGGTCACCACAGCCAATCTCTTAAATACAACAGCCATATGTTACCGGTGTTCAAAAGGAACTAATGAGAAAGTGTACAAGTGAAAAGTACTCTGAATTTCAAAGACAATACCCTGTAACTGGTCTGGGGTCAGCGGCCGAAGGTCTCTGGGGGTTTGGGGGGACGAGAAGTGAGGCCCCGTGTCTGATCGACTTCTTATTAGCAATCAGTGACCTCTGGGTATCAGAGCTGCTCTGTAGAACTGATGTGAGATCAGTCCTGCAGGGCTGTTTCTATTAAGCAGGCAGCCCCGCTGAGCTGCTTTCTTAACCTCAGATCAGTCCCATGGCCTGGGAACATTTCAGGACTTTATCCCAAGACTAAACTGCTTTCCTTGAGTGAAATGAAGAGTGTTAAACCAGCCTGTGTTGTCCTGGCGAAGATCTCGTATTTATACTAGCGTACCTGCAGCTGGATGCATTAAAACAACAGTTAAAGGTGTTTTCCATGGATCTGTGCTTCAGCAGTCAGGTCGAGATGTGTGTGTGTGTGTGTGTGTGTTCTGTAAACACCTCGGTGACTGTCACTGAAACATTCAAACAGTGACACTTATTAGAGTTCAAGTGTCTCATGAATTTCAGTTTCACCGTAAATGAACTGTGAAATTCACATGTTTAAAGTCCTTTATATCGTCGGCGGGGGTTTGAAGCATTTTGCCGCAATAGCTTTGAGCATATGAGGATCATTTTTTCCAGCTACATTTGCATAACGGCAGCAGCTCCGCAGATCTCATCTTTGAATCATATCTTTGATTTAGCCAAATAGTCTCTCCTCTAGTCCCGCCTAATAAACAGCTCAGCAGCCTGTTCATACATGCAGCCTTTTCATACATGCAGCCGGTTCATACATGCAGCCTGTTCATACATGCAGCCTGTTCATACATGCAGCCTGTTCATACATGCAGCCTGTTCATACATGCAGCCTGTTCATACATGCAGCCTGTTCATACATGCAGCCTGTTCATACATGCAGCCTGTTCATACATGCAGCCTGTTCATACATGCAGCCTGTTCATACATGCAGCCTGTTCATACATGCAGCCTGTTCATACATGAAGCCTGTTCATACATGCAGCCTGTTCATACATGCAGCCTGTTCATACATGCAGCCTGTTCATACATGCAGCCTGTTCATACATGCAGCCTGTTCATACATGCAGCCTGTTCATACATGCAGCCTGTTCATACATGCAGCCTGTTCATACATGCAGCCTGTTCATACATGCAGCCTGTTCATACATGCAGCCTGTTCTCACAGCTTCACGTCAGATCGCATGTGGATTCATCACACATCTCTGATTCTACTGCTCACATCCAGCCCATCACTGAATAACTAAAGGATTATTAGCAGTAAAAAATAATGATTTTTTTTCTTCACCTATTACAAGCACAAAGGAAATGGAATTATTTGCATTCCAGGTAAAAGCATTTGTATATATCGGTAATTCTAGTTTTGCAAAAATGTTACTATTCTTTATTTTAGTAGTACTTTAAAGCATTATTGTCTTTAGACGATTCTTAATGCATACACACACACACACACACTCAACCTTGGATAGTCCAATGAGAATGCTTCTCATGAATGACTGATTTCACACACAGTGTGTGTGTGTGTGTGTGTGTGCCCTCAGGACAGTTAACTCACCTAGGCAGGGTGGTTAAGGGGGAGGCAGGGTGGTTAAGGGGGAGGCAGGGTGGTTAGGGGGGAGGCAGGGTGGTTAAGGGGGAGGCAGGGTGGTTAAGGGGGAGGCAGGGTGGTTAAGGGGGAGGCAGGGTGGTTAAGGGGGAGGCAGGGTGGTTAGGGGGGAGGCAGGGTGGTTAGGGGGGAGGCAGGGTGGTTAAGGGGGAGGCAGGGTGGTTAAGGGGGAGGCAGGGTGGTTAGGGGGAGGCAGGGTGGTTAGGGGGGAGGCAGGGTGGTTAAGGGGGAGGCAGGGTGGTTAAGGGGGAGGCAGGGTGGTTAAGGGGGAGGCAGGGTGGTTAAGGGGGAGGCAGGGTGGTTAGGGGGGAGGCAGGGTGGTTAAGGGGGAGGCAGGGTGGTTAGGGGGGAGGCAGGGTGGTTAAGGGGGAGGCAGGGTGGTTAAGGGGGAGGCAGGGTGGTTAAGGGGGAGGCAGGGTGGTTAGGGGGGAGGCAGGGTGGTTAAGGGGGAGGCAGGGTGGTTAAGGGGGAGGCAGGGTGGTTAAGGGGGAGGCAGGGTGGTTAAGGGGGAGGGTGGGTAGGGGAGATATGTAGAAAGTTCTTCTACTGACACTCTTTAACCTCCTCTCATGATGCTAATAGGTACATTAACATTAGACTAAAAAACACAGCAGCTCTTTTGCCTCAAAAAACTTAATTCTGCCAGATTACCAGCAGTCTGGTATGTCTACAAATCTCAACGCATCCCAGTTTGATGTGCGATTCCTCAAGAGTTGTCCTGACACAGTGAATTATAAAGGGGCCTATTCCTCTGTGAGGAGCCCTGGGCAGGAGATCGGGGGCGTTGCTGTGTGTATCTGCCAGTGAAGAGCTACGATATGTAAATGTTGGTGTCTCCTGTGACTGTAGCCCTGCAGAAGCCTTTCACAGCAGAGGAGGAGGCTGTGTTTGGAAGGGGGGGGGGTTAAACACCTCCCACTCCTGCTCTCCTGTGTGTGGAAGTTAGAGCGCCTGCTTGTTAGGACACGCTAGCCGAGGAATGCAAGGACCACGGCCTCGAAACATCAAAAAACGAAGTTAGAAGAGGAACAAGTCTTCAGTGAGGCAGTTTGAGTTTGATGAGGAGGGAGGCTTCACCTCTCTGCCTGCAGCTCTGCTCTGCTGCCTGGGTGACATCCAGCCTGTCAGCTCCCATCTCTCTGCCTCCTGAATGCTGACAGGATAGAGGCAGGCCTCCATCGAAGGCTGGGTTTACAACACCTTCCAAGCGCCCTCTGTCCTCCTCCTCTGGGGAACCAAATGAATACATTAAATACTTCAAGTATTGAAACAGCCACAACAGCAGGGTCAGACTCACATTGTTTAACTGAAATACATGACGACAGTGAGACAGGCCTTCGAGAGATTTTTCTACCCGCAAATACTGAAGCGCATTCTCCTCAAATGTCACTAAAACACAATTAGGTTAAAATTAAATCTGAATCTTGCAGGAGGAGGAGGGAAAAAAATAAGAAGAAATGATTAAAATAATTACAAATTGCGCCCTGACAAGCAAGAGCAAAATTTAGCCCAAAGCCATTTGTCTGTAATTAGTTAATTAATCCTTACACAAATTATGAGCAATAACTCATCAACCAGGACTCACCCATCAGAAATTCAGCCGACTTGGATTTCTTCTGCTTAGCTTGGTGCAGAGCCTTCTGCTTCAGCTTCTGGAGGGAAATTGTTAAATGAATAAATTAGCTGCAGAATGAAGATCATCATTTATGATCCGCAACTAACGCAGTATTTTAAATATGGGACGACACCGAAATGTCATTTAATTTACATCGCTGCTAAAGGGGTCAAGCCCTAATTGAACAACAGGAGTGATTTTTTTTTCATCATAAATAGATAAGAAAAGTTGACATGAATGCGTAATGAAGGTCATATTAAAATACTTTTTTCCCCCATTTTGTCAAGCGAAGGGGAAACTCTCTCCTGGAAGATGATGCCTGTGTTACCAAGCTGCATGACAGCAGACGAATATGGAGAAGCCCCTCCTCTTCCTCTGGGTAAAGACTGTCTGCTCTGGAGGTCTGCTCTGGGTAAAGACTGTCTGCTCTGGAGGTCTGCTCTGGGTAAAGACTGCCTGCTCCTCTGGAGGTCTGCTCTGGGTAAAGACTGTCTGCTCTGGAGGTCTGCTCTGAGTAAAGACTGCCTGCTCCTCTGGAGGTCTGCTCTGGGTAAAGACTGCCTGCTCCTCTGGAGGTCTGCTCTGGGTAAAGACTGCCTGCTCCTCTGGAGGTCTGCTCTGGGTAAAGACTGCCTGCTCCTCTGGAGGTCTGCTCTGGGTAAAGACTGTCTGCTCTGGAGGTCTGGTCTGGTAAAGACTGTCTGCTCTGGAGGTCTGCTCTGGGTAAAGACTGTCTACTCTGGAGGTCTGCTCTGGGTAAAGACTGCCTGCTCCTCTGGAGGTCTGCTCTGGGTAAAGACTGCCTGCTCCTCTGGAGGTCTGCTCTGGGTAAAGACTGTCTGCTCCTCTGGAGGTCTGCTCTGGGTAAAGACTGCCTGCTCCTCTGGAGGTCTGCTCTGGGTAAAGACTGTCTGCTCTGGAGGTCTGCTCTGGGTAAAGACAGCCTGCTCCTCTGGAGGTCTGCTCTGGGTAAAGACTGTCTGCTCTGGAGGTCTGCTCTGAGTAAAGACTGCCTGCTCCTCTGGAGGTCTGCTCTGGGTAAAGACTGCCTGCTCCTCTGGAGGTCTGCTCTGGGTAAAGACTGCCTGCTCCTCTGGAGGTCTGCTCTGGGTAAAGACTGCCTGCCCCTCTGGAGGTCTGCTCTGGGTAAAGACTGTCTGCTCTGGAGGTCTGGTCTGGTAAAGACTGTCTGCTCTGGAGGTCTGCTCTGGGTAAAGACTGTCTACTCTGGAGGTCTGCTCTGGGTAAAGACTGCCTGCTCCTCTGGAGGTCTGCTCTGGGTAAAGACTGCCTGCTCCTCTGGAGGTCTGCTCTGGGTAAAGACTGTCTGCTCCTCTGGAGGTCTGCTCTGGGTAAAGACTGCCTGCTCCTCTGGAGGTCTGCTCTGGGTAAAGACTGTCTGCTCTGGAGGTCTGCTCTGGGTAAAGACTGCCTGCTCCTCTGGAGGTCTGCTCTGGGTAAAGACTGTCTGCTCTGGAGGTCTGCTCTGAGTAAAGACTGTCTGCTCCTCTGGAGGTCTGCTCTGGGTAAAGACTGTCTGCTCTGGAGGTCTGCTCTGAGTAAAGACTGTCTGCTCCTCTGGAGGTCTGCTCTGGGTAAAGACTGCCTGCTCCTCTGGAGGTCTGCTCTGGGTAAAGACTGTCTGCTCTGGAGGTCTGCTCTGGGTAAAGACTGCCTGCTCTGGAGGTCTGCTCTGGGTAAAGACTGCCTGCTCCTCTGGAGGTCTGCTCTGGGTAAAGACTGTCTGCTCCTCTGGAGGTCTGCTCTGGGTAAAGACTGTCTGCTCTGGAGGTCTGCTCTGGGTAAAGACTGTCTGCTCCTTTGGAGGTCTGCTCTGGGTAAAGACTGCCTGCTCCTCTGGAGGTCTGCTCTGGGTAAAGACTGCCTGCTCCTCTGGAGGTCTGCTCTGGGTAAAGACTGTCTGCTCCTCTGGAGGTCTGCTCTGGGTAAAGACTGCCTGCTCCTCTGGAGGTCTGCTCTGGGTAAAGACTGTCTGCTCCTTTGGAGGTCTGCTCTGGGTAAAGACTGTCTGCTCCTCTGGAGGTCTGCTCTGGGTAAAGACTGCCTGCTCCTCTGGAGGTCTGCTCTGGGTAAAGACTGTCTGCTCTGGAGGTCTGGTCTGGTAAAGACTGTCTGCTCTGGAGGTCTGCTCTGGGTAAAGACTGCCTGCTCCTCTGGAGGTCTGCTCTGGGTAAAGACTGTCTGCTCTGGAGGTCTGCTCTGAGTAAAGACTGTCTGCTCCTCTGGAGGTCTGCTCTGGGTAAAGACTGTCTGCTCCTCTGGAGGTCTGCTCTGGGTAAAGACTGTCTGCTCCTCTGGAGGTCTGCTCTGGGTAAAGACTGTCTGCTCCTCTGGAGGTCTGCTCTGGGAAGACCATATGAAGACCATTTGGAACCAGGACAGGATGAACCACCAGCGATACTCAAACTGCTCTAATGTCTGTGGACAGGATGAACCCAGGTTCATTATATAAGGAGCTGTTTTTGACCTGGATGTGTTTATAATGTTTACAGTTTAGACATCAGGAGACGTATCCTGCAGTTCAAAGCACATGACATTTCAATTTGAAGATTTGTGTATGAATATTCCAGTAATTTCAATGAGCTGTCTCCATGCCCATGAACAGACTGTATTTGTATATGATATTTAATTTCAAAGACAAAATCAAGGGTGGGAGGGGGGGGGGGGGGAGTATCTCATTCTAAATGACAGAACAGTTTGAATTCTGGGGGATACAGTCCAATCTGGCAAGAAGAGTTTAGTAAATCTGTTTTTACATCCTACAAGCCCTACAGCCACACATTCATTTATACCATAGAGATTAATGGTTATCTAATTGTAACTTATTTAAAAACCATTTTCTTTTTGACTGCGTTTCAATCAATTTTTCCCAGTAGCACAGATCAGAGCGACTTGGGGGTTTAAGATCAGTTTTTCTGTCTCCAACACAGTTCTCTTGTTTGGCTGTTTCCTCACAACATACTTAAGATGTGCTGTAACCAAATCCACACTAACACATCCACACTAACACATCCACACTAACACATCCACACTAACACATCCACACTAACACATCCACACTAACACATCCACACTAACACATCCACACTAACACACCCACACTAACACATCCACACTAACACACCCACACTAACACACCCACACTAACACACCCACACTAACACACCCACACTAACACACCCACACTAACACATCCACACTAACACATCCACACTAACACACCCACACTAACACACCCACACTAACACATCCACACTAACACATCCACACTAACACACCCACACTAACACACCCACACTAACACACCCACACTAACACATCCACACTAAAACATCCACACTATCACACCCACACTAACACATCCACACTAACACATCCACACTAACACACCCACACTAATACACCCACACTAACACATCCACACTAACACATCCACACTAACACACCCACACTAACACAGCCACACTAACACACCCACACTAACACACCCACACTAACACATCCACACTAACACACCCACACTAACACATCCACACTAACACACCCACACTAACACATCCACACTAACACACCCACACTAACACACCCACACTAACACATTATTATGACGACCTTTTATAGAAGACATGTAAGGATGTCTAACATGGAACATTCTAGAGGTTACATGGAGACATGGCAGGACCTGGCTGCTGTTTCACTGTAATTAATCATCACATTAGCACAGTGTGGGCGGATTATAGGCTTTTATTTTTTTAAATCATAGTTTTTGCCCTTGAGACTGAAGACACTTTGAAGAAGAAAGCAGGAAGCCACTTAATTATAACTCGTTATGGTTCATCTGCAACCAAAACTGTTTGTCTAATATTGTTGAAATTCCAGAACATAGAGACACCTCATTCATGGACCTCCTTGTATCCAACCTCATTCATGGACCTCCTTGTATCCAACCTCATTCATGGACCTCCTTGTATCCAACCTCATTCATGGACCTCCTTGTATCCAACCTCATTCATGGACCTCCTTGTATCCAACCTCATTCATGGACCTCCTTGTATCCAACCTCATTCATGGACCTCCTTGTATCCAACCTCATTCATGGACCTCCTTGTATCCAACCTCATTCATGGACCTCCTTGTATCCAACCTCATTCATGGACCTCCTTGTATCCAACCTCATTCATGGACCTCCTTGTATCCAACCTCATTCATGCCCCACGAACCTTTGAGATTTTTGCCTTAATTCAGGTTTGGTGAACACAAACACCCTCAGTTAGCATGCAGGTGTTGAACAGAAACACCCTCAGTTAGCATGCAGGTGTTGAACAGAAACACCCTCAGTTAGCATGCAGGCAGGTGAACAGAAACACCCTCAGTTAGCATGCAGGCTGGTGTTGAACAGAAACACCCTCAGTTAGCATGCAGGCAGGTGAACAGAAACACCCTCAGTTAGCATGCAGGTGTTGAACAGAAACACCCTCAGTTAGCATGCAGGTGTTGAACAGAAACACCCTCAGTTAGCATGCAGGTGTTGAACAGAAACACCCTCAGTTAGCATGCAGGTGTTGAACAGAAACACCCTCAGTTAGCATGCAGGCAGGTGAACAGAAACACCCTCAGTTAGCATGCAGGCAGGTGAACAGAAACACCCTCAGTTAGCAGGCAGGTGTTGAACAGAAACACCCTCAGTTAGCATGCAGGCAGGTGAACAGAAACACCCTCAGTTAGCATGCAGGCAGGTGAACAGAAACACCCTCAGTTAGCAGGCAGGTGTTGAACAGAAACACCCTCAGTTAGCAGGCAGGCGTTGAACAGAAACACCCTCAGTTAGCAGGCTGGTGAACAGAAACACCCTCAGTTAGCAAGCTGGTGAACAGAAACACCCTCAGTTAGCAGGCTTGTGTTGAACAGAAACACCCTCAGTTTATTCTCCTATCATTTGAAGGCTACAGCCCCTCCCACACACACACACACACTCCCCCATTGAGCCCTGAACACAAAATGCTAACTTCGCGGTCAGGAAGTGAACAAATATTATTTATAACCAGTGACGACAAAAAGATAAATCTTTCTGAAGTTCTTTTTAAGAATGTGATTGTTGTCAGAAGGAATTGGGCACAGCAGTGGTTTCCTGGGTGGTGAGGCTAGCTGGGAGGGCTGAGGCTGGGAGGGCTGAGGCTGGGAGGGCTGGGCTGAGGCTGGGAGGGCTGGGCTGAGGCTGGGAGGGCTGAGCTGAGACTGAGGCTGGTGGGTGCTGGGCTGAGCTGAGGCTGGTGGGTGCCAAGCTAACCAGCTCCACGCTGAATCCTACATACTGTACGGATCATCGCCCAGTTCAGCCCAGTCACATTCAATTTGTGATCAACCAATTGTGCTTCATGAAACCGTCAACTCTGCTTTCCATCTGTATGTCGTCTGTGGGGCTGTGGTAAACAAGCTGTGAGCTGGAAACAGCACTACAGACTGGGGAGGAGAGGCAGGGTGGAGGCAGGGCAGGGGGGAGAGGCAGGAGAGGGCTTGAGAGGCAGGGTGGAGGCAGGGCAGGGGGGAGAGGCAGGAGAGGGCTTGAGAGGCAGGGTGGAGGCAGGACAGAGGGGAGAGGCAGGAGAGGGCTTGAGAGGCAGGGTGGAGGCAGGGCAGGGGGGAGAGGCAGGAGAGGGCTTGAGAGGCAGGGTGGAGGCAGGGCAGGGGGGAGAGGCAGGAGAGGGCTTGAGAGGCAGGGTGGAGGCAGGGCAGGGGGGAGAGGCAGGAGAGGGCTTGAGAGGCAGGGTGGAGGCAGGGCAGGGGGGAGAGGCAGGAGAGGGCTTGAGAGGCAGGGTGGAGGCAGGGCAGGGGGGAGAGGCAGGAGAGGGCTTGAGAGGCAGGGTGGAGGCAGGGCAGGGGGGAGAGGCAGGAGAGGGCTTGAGAGGCAGGGTGGAGGCAGGGTGGAATTGAGAAATGACTTAACTTCTGCTTTATACAAACACATTTTTACAATGACGTCCACTGCAAAAAAACAAACACTCTATTTGAATGAGTCTGGCAGGTTTGTGGTCATTGTTATCCACCAAAGAGTCTCACATTAAACAGCATTGGTTGTTGGAGACTGAAAAACATAATTAGTATTCAGTCTTAATTAATCTATGCTGCCCCCCTTTAAGTGAATTAGCCCATTATGTATGCATGTGTGCTCCTTTGATGCTAACAGATTGTGGATGTTACACGGGGGAACAAACCTTGAAAGATGACTTTGAAAACTTTCAACCAGAAAACCTCAGAACAAGCTTCTGAAACGGCTTGAAGACATTCCAGGGCGGGAAACACTAAACACTACCAACACTACATACTAAAGCACTGTGTTCACACTGAACACTACCAACACTACATACTAAAGCACTGTGTTCACACTGAACACTACCAACACTACATACTAAAGCACAGTGTTCACACTGAACACTACCAACACTACATACTAAAGCACAGTGTTCACACTGAACACTACCAACACTACATACTAAAGCACAGTGTTCACACTGAACACTACCAACACTACATACTAAACACTGTGTTCACACTGAACACTACCAACACTACATACTAAAGCACAGTGTTCACACTGAACACTACCAACACTACATACTAAAGCACTGTGTTCACACTGAACACTACCAACACTACATACTAAACACTGTGTTCACACTGAACACTACCAACACTACATACTAAAGCACTGTGTTCACACTGAACACTACCAACACTACATACTAAAGCACTGTGTTCACACTGAACACTACCAACACTACATACTAAAGCACAGTGTTCACACTGAACACTACCAACACTACATACTAAAGCACAGTGTTCACACTGAACACTACCAACACTACATACTAAAGCACAGTGTTCACACTGAACACTACCAACACTACATACTAAAGCACTGTGTTCACACTGAACACTACCAACACTACATACTAAAGCACTGTGTTCACACTGAACACTACCAACACTACATACTGAAGCACTGTGTTCACACTGAACACTGGCTACTAAAGCACTGAACACTGGCTACTAAAGCACTGAACACTACCTACTAAAGCACTGAACACTATCTACCTAAGCACTGTGTTTACACTGAACACTGGCTACTAAAGCACCCCCCCCCCCCCACACACACACACACACAAGGTGAGAGGGGTACTCACGCTAGCAGAGAGGTCCATCTCAATCCAGCTCCTTCACCTTTGACCTTTCTCCTCAGACCAGATCTGCAGGATGACCCTGGATGAACTTCCTGAAGTTACCCACCTGCTGCTCTGCTGTTACAGTACCAGATAAAAAAAAAAAAAAATAGAACAATGTACGCACTCCCAAAAAAGGTATTTAATTTATTTGTGTGGAGTACAATATGTTATTATAAAAATGATCTAAACTAGGCTTAGTTTTGTATTTTCACAAATAACTAGTTAGTATCATATAGTTAGTATCAAAGAGTATCGTATACTGATATGATACTGTTTGGTATTCTATTCTTTTTTCCCTTTTCTTATGGTAATTCTCACAGCACAAGTTTCTGCTGAAATAACTAAACAAACCTGAGGCCAAATGTGAAAGCTTATCCTTCAGCAGGGAGGATGAAATGCTGCAGTCTTCTACACTAAAGTCAGCACCACTGGGTGTGACTGAAAAACATGTTAAGCTGTAGAATCAATTCTCAGTATATGAGAAGGAACATGTGTGTGATAACAAGTGGGCCCACTGTGTTTATATCATTTCAAATGTCTGACTCCATAATAATTTAGCAGACTGTGTTTAGTTCATCCACATTAACCAGCCAAGACTACAGGATATCTTTATCCCACTAGGAAGAACAGAGAACACATTGTTCAAATTAATGTTCAATTCTTAGTTAAACATCCAGAAAGGTATTTATCTTGTTCAGATTCCTTCCCATTGCTGGGTGAACCAGAAGCTTCACACAGGTGAATTCAAACCAGGTGTTCTTTGTTTTGAGTTTCTAAAGGAAACGTGTGTTGGGATGTTTAAGAAGGTTTATCAAGGTTAATAAGAGCAGCTGAGCAGAGTCTGTCCAGACAGTGATGACTAGGAGTTCACTAACACAGAGCAGACTGACTCACTGACTCACTGACTCACCGACTCACTGACTCACTGCATCGCTGGAGGAACCTACTGGATACATGAGCCAGTTCAGCCAACACACACACACACACACAGCCACCCAACACACACACACACACACACAGCCACCCAACACACACACACACAGCCACCCAACACACACACACACACACACACTCACAGTTCAGCCAGCCAACACACACACACAGCCAGCCAGCCAACACACACACACAGCCACCCAACACACACACTCACACACACACACAGCCACCCAACACACACACTCACACCCACACACACACACTCCCAGTTCAGCCAGCCAACACACACACACACACACACAGCCAGCCAACACACACACACACACCCACACTCCCAGTTCAGCCAACACACTGGATTCAGACTCAAGCCCCTGACACGTTAACAAACCCATCCATGGTCATAAAAAGTTCAAAGAATTTACCTGACAAACTCGACCTCTATTCACAGACAACAACCTCTTCCGTCGTCAAGGAGACGAGGAGCGTCACCCTCTGATGACATCACTGGGTGAGCGGTCTGATGACATCACAGCGGTCTCAAGTGACCAATCAGGTGTCCAGGAGCGTCCAGAGCAGAAACCTGAGCCATCAGTTAGGTGGAAACACAAGATGATGAAGAGGATAAGGTCATGTTCCAGTCCACTGTATGAAGGGCAGCTTCCTTGTGTTGGCATAATGAAAGCAGCTTCCTCTTGTCTCTCCACGCTGAGCGCGTGTTGTTGCTGGTAAGGGAGCAGGGATAAGGGAGCAGGGATAAGGGAGCAGGGATAAGGGAGCAGGGATAAGGGAGCAGGGATAAGGGAGCAGGGATAAGGGAGCAGGGATGAGGGAGCAGGGATGAGGGAGCAGGGATGAGGGAGCAGGGATAAGGGGGCAGGAATAAGGGAGCAGGGATAAGGGAGCAGGAATAAGGGAGCAGGGATAAGGGAGCAGGGATAAGGGAGCAGGGATAAGGGAGCAGGGATAAGGGAGCAGGGATAAGGGAGCAGGAATAAGGGAGCAGGGATAAGGGAGCAGGGATAAGGGAGCAGGGATAAGGGAGCAGGGATAAGGGGGCAGGAATAAGGGAGCAGGGATAAGGGAGCAGGGATAAGGGAGCAGGGATAAGGGAGCAGGGATAAGGGAGCAGGGATAAGGGAGCAGGGATAAGGGAGCAGGGATAAGGGAGCAGGGATAAGGGAGCAGGGATAAGGGAGCAGGGATAAGGGAGCAGGGATAAGGGAGCAGGGATAAGGGAGCAGGGATAAGGGAGCAGGGATAAGGGAGCAGGGATAAGGGAGCAGGGATAAGGGAGCAGGGATAAGGGAGCAGGGATAAGGGGGCAGGAATAAGGTTACATCAGTGGCTGAGCTATCAAGCAGATGGCATCAATGTTTGTGTTTTCAAACGACACTTCATTATTCATGCAGACACAAGTGAGAGTTCTTCAGGCAGTCAGAACATGTTTCAGGAGATATCAGAGAGGTGACGCTCATCACTCCATATTGGTTACAGCTAGGAGAACTTCACACAGTTTGGTAAACATTCATTATGCAGAATCACAATTCACACAAAGGTTTCACATCCATTATTCAGTGAAGAAGCTCTTTGGAAACCTTGTACAGACAAAGAGGACTGAGAGAGCAGATCCAGCTGTTTGAGAAACAGGTGACATGGAACAGGTCCTATTCTAATGTTCTCTAAACTCTGCTAGAGATGCTTCAGTTAGAGGAAACAAGATGGAACCAGAGGAACATCTGCATTAGAAGGAGCTGTGTCCCCGGGGGGGGGTTTACTCACCATTTTGAAGGGAATGTTTGTGTGTGTATTTGTACTGTCCAATATGTGTGTGTGTGTGTGTGTGTGTGTGCAGTATTTGTGTACACAGATTCTAGCTACAATTCCAGCTCCTAACAGCAGAGAATCAGGAAGTCAATATCTCCCATTGGGCCCTGTGTCATTAGTTCATGAGCGTCATTAGTTAATCGGGTATTGATGAGAATATTGACAAGCAGCTAATTCATCTCCAGACCTGCTTGGGTCTTTCATACATTTCCTTAATGATGTTCTTCATCTTAGTCGCTGTGACACTAACCCACTTGGTCTTCCTGTTAGAGTGTGAGTAACAGAAGCTGTCTGTCTCACTGTGTTGTCATGGTAATGTGTCTGTCTGCAGGTGGGCGGGTGCTTCTCTCCTCAGGCTGCACAGCTATAGGCTGTTGATTTACCAAATGTGCTGCGATTGGTTGGATGCTTCCTTATAAGCTCAGAAAGTGAGTTTAATTAGTCAGATTTTGATTGTTTATCGACAGAATGGCCACGGCCAATTAGAATGAGTCAGCAGCCCAGTCTACAGACTAAAGTAGCCCAGTATACAGACTACAGTAGCCCAGTCTACAGACTACAGCAGCCCAGTCTACAGACTACAGCAGCCCAGTCTACAGACTACAGCAGCCCAGTCTACAGACTACAGCAGCCCAGTCTACAGACTACAGTAGCCCAGTCTACAGACTACAACAGCCCAGTCTACAGACTACAGTAGCCCAGTCTACAGTCTACAGCAGCCCAGTCTACAGACTACAGCAGCCCAGTCTACAGTCTACAGCAGCCCAGTCTACAGACTACAGCAGCCCAGTCTACAGCAGCTCAGTCTACAGACTACAGCAGCCCAGTCTACAGCAGCCCAGTCTACAGACCTCCACCACCCCCTTTAAGAAACTGCTGTGATTATTGTTTATAGATACTGGCAAGAATTAAAGTATTGCCTGCAGGCAGCATAATTATTTACAGCTGAAAACTCATATCATTATCAGCAGGCTCCTAATTGCCAGAAGTAATATCAATGTTAGTTGATTAAGCTGGGTTTTCTTCTTCCGTGTACATGACATGGGGATCGGTTCCATTGCTTATCTCAATACAGCTGCTCAGATGGTTTCAGCTCTGCTGGTGTACAGAGGGAGGGGGGTGGAGGGAGGGAGAGAGAGATAAGGGGAGAAGGGCAGAGGGAAAGAATGGAAACAAGATGGAGAAAAGAGAGTGGAAGGGAGAGAAGGATGAGAAAGAGTGAAAGGAGAGAAAGAGTAAGATACAGAACAGGAGCAACTTAATAAGAAACTGATTGATTGCAGTTTCTGTAGTTTAATCTCAAGGTCAAACTGCACAGCCAACCATGACCCACTGCAGCACAGAAACACAGTGAGTCTGTTCAGCTGACAGCAGCAGTAATATCCAGTGAGTCTGTTCAGCTGACAGCAGCTGTAATATCCAGTGAGTCTGTTCAGCTGACAGCAGCTGTAATATCCAGTGAGTCTGTTCAGCTGACAGCAGCAGTAATATCCAGTGAGTCTGTTCAGCTGACAGCAGCTGTAATATCCAGTGAGTCTGTTCAGCTGACAGCAGCTGTAATATCCAGTGAGTCTGTTCAGCTGACAGCAGCAGTAATATCCAGTGAGTCTGTTCAGCTGACAGCAGCAGTAATATCCAGTGAGTCTGTTCAGCTGACAGCAGCTGTAATATCCAGTGAGTCTGTTCAGCTGACAGCAGCAGTAATAT
Organism: Protosalanx chinensis; assembly: GCA_030340685.1. NCBI lineage: Eukaryota > Metazoa > Chordata > Actinopteri > Osmeriformes > Salangidae > Protosalanx > Protosalanx chinensis. The sequence goes on along the minus strand of JASCXZ010000083.1, from coordinate 2,096 downwards.
CCAGTGAGTCTGTTCAGCTGACAGCAGCTGTAATATCCAGTGAGTCTGTTCAGCTGACAGCAGCTGTAATATCCAGTGAGTCTGTTCAGCTGACAGCAGCAGTAATATCCAGTGAGTCTGTTCAGCTGACAGCAGCAGTAATATCCAGTGAGTCTGTTCAGCTGACAGCAGCTGTAATATCCAGTGAGTCTGTTCAGCTGACAGCAGCAGTAATATCCAGTGAGTCTGTTCAGCTGACAGCAGCTGTAATATCCAGTGAGTCTGTTCAGCTGACAGCAGCAGTAATATCCAGTGAGTCTGTTCAGCTCAGAGCAGCTGTAATATCCAGTGAGTCTGTTCAGCTGACAGCAGCAGTAATATCCAGTGAGTCTGTTCAGCTGACAGCAGCAGTAATATCCAGTGAGTCTCTTCAGCTGACAGCAGCTGTAATATCCAGTGAGTCTGTTCAGCTGACAGCAGCAGTAATATCGACACAGCTCACCAGGACAAGATCACATGACAGTATCTTATTAACATATCAAATTAATTAATTCATAATTTTTTGTTCTGAGGTACTTCTTGTTGTTTTGTGACGTGGACCTGTAGGAGATACAGACATGTCATTCTTCATTATTACTAAAATGATTACACTAACTTGCTCAAAGTTCTTTTGGCAGAAGCTCTAGCTGTCCCTCAGCTGTGAGCAGCTCTGTCACCTCCCTGTCACACAGGTGCATCAGAAGCTCTAGCTGTCCCTCTAGCTGTGAGCAGCTCTGTCACCTCCCTGTCACACAGGTGCATCAGAAGCTCTAGCTGTCCCTCTAGCTGTGAGCAGCTCTGTCACCTCCCTGTCACACAGGTGCATCAGAAGCTCTACCTGCCCCTCTAGCTGTGAGCAGCTCTGTCACCTCCCTGTCACACAGGTGCATCAGAAGCTCTAGCTGTCCCTCAGCTGTGAGCAGCTGTCACCTCCCTGTCACACAGGTGCATCAGAAGCTCTACCTGTCCCTCAGCTGTGAGCAGCTCTGTCACCTCCCTGTCACACAGGTGCATCAGAAGCTCTAGCTGTCCCTCTAGCTGTGAGCAGCTCTGTCACCTCCCTGTCACACAGGTGCATCAGAAGCTCTACCTGTCCCTCTAGCTGTGAGCAGCTCTGTCACCTCCCTGTCACACAGGTGCATCAGAAGCTCTACCTGTCCCTCTAGCTGTGAGCAGCTCTGTCACCTCCCTGTCACACAGGTGCATCAGAACCTCTAGCTGTCCCTCAGCTGTGAGCAGCTCTGTCACCTCCCTGTCACACAGGTGCATCAGAAGCTCTAGCTGTCCCTCAGCTGTGAGCAGCTGTCACCTCCCTGTCACACAGGTGCATCAGAAGCTCTACCTGTCCCTCTAGCTGTGAGCAGCTGTCACCTCCCTGTCACACAGGTGCATCAGAAGCTCTACCTGTCCCTCTAGCTGTGAGCAGCTCTGTCACCTCCCTGTCACACAGGTGCATCAGAAGCTCTACCTGTCCCTCTAGCTGTGAGCAGCTCTGTCACCTCCCTGTCACACAGGTGCATCAGAAGCTCTAGCTGTCCCTCAGCTGTGAGCAGCTCTGTCACCTCCCTGTCACACAGGTGCATCAGAAGCTCTACCTGTCCCTCTAGCTGTGAGCAGCTCTGTCACCTCCCTGTCACACAGGTGCATCAGAAGCTCTACCTGTCCCTCAGCTGTGAGCAGCTGTCACCCTCCCTGTCACACAGGTGTGTCGGGCTGTTTGTCTTCCTGTCCTCTCCCATTCAGGAGTTAGTCCAGGGTTTGGAAACACCTGAAGGCGTGTTGACAGGGAGTGAGAGTTCTGGGACCAAGTTAGAGTTAACAGGCTTTACACAGCTTCTGAGACTCAACCAACACTTAGCAGCTCTAGTCAAAACATGGGGAAGTATATTATATACAGGCTGCCCAGGACTCACATAGAACAACATAGTTCTGATTCTTACTCTTCTTCATGTGGATTAGGGTTAGTAGTGCAGATGTTAGCTAGTTCCCAGCAGGGATGTCCTGGGTTAGTCATTCTGCAGGTCACTGGGAAAGGTGCGCTGATTCTGAGTGTTTGAAATGGAAATGCTTTCAGGAAG
>JASCXZ010000082.1:17500-28558 GCA_030340685.1 Protosalanx chinensis | reverse complement strand
TTTCTTTAAATTTCAGGGTCAGGCCTACAATTTGCTTCCATCCATGCCCAGCTGAAGTGCACCAATGTCAGGCAAGCCTCTGTAATGTGTTGGCCACAGCATGAAGTGTGCATCACAGTATCACACTTTATGGAGGCTGGATAAAGGGCATTCCTAGTGAGGAGGAAATTCTCACCTCTCACACCAGCTCCCTACTCCCAGTGTTCTGGAGCTTTTGACCCTGAGCAGATAGCATGTTCCTGGGCTGGGCTATGGCCTGCACAGACTCTGTATCTCTAACACTCCAATGAGCCAAATTGGAAAGGATCACTTCAAATGACCATAACTCTTGATCCATAAGTCCTAGAATCATCATGTTGACCTTTCTGTAACCCTTAGGACCATACCTACAGCCTGGTACAGGTTATCCCCAGCTTACATGCACCAATGGGGGGCAAGGTGCTTTACTCTGTGGACACACAGCTCTGGAAGTGTGCATGCAAGTTTCACACTATTTGGAGGCTGAATAAAAGGCCTTCATAGTTATGCTCCTCATTTCACCTCTCAGACCAGCTCCAGCCTCCCAGGGTTCTGGAACTGTTGACCCTGAGCAGATGGCATATTCCTGGGCTGAGCTATGGCCCATTAAATGTTATTGTTCATAACAATAACAATCGTCCACTTTAGAATGGATCACTTTGGCCAAATTGAAATGACCGTAACTCAGCAGCCATAAGTCCTAGAATCATCAGGCTGACCTTTCTGTAAACCATAGGGCCAGCCCTAAAACCTGGTTCTATTCACACCCAGCTGAGGTGCACCAATGGCGGGCAATCTGCTCTACTCTGTGGACACACATCTCTGGAAGTGTGCATGCAAGGTTCACACTATTTGGAGGCTGAATAAAAAGGCCTTCATAGTTATGCTCCTCATTTCACCTCCCAGACCAGCTCCAGCCTGCCAGGGTTCTGGAACTGTTGACCCTGAGCAGATGGCATGTTCCTAGGCTGGGCTATGGCCTGCACAGACCCTGCATCCATAACACTCAAATGATTCACATTCGGAATGATCACTTGAAATGCTCATAACTCAGCAGCCATAAGTGTCACATTCTTCACGTTGACCTTTCCTTAAAGTTCAGGGTCAGGCCTACATTTTGCTTCTATCCATGCCCAGCTGAAGTGCACCAATGTCAGGCAAGCCTCTGTAATGTGTTGGCCACAGCAGGAAGTGTGCATCACAGTCTCACACTTTATGGAGGCTGGATAAAGGGCATTCCTAGTGAGGAGGACAATTTCACCTCTCAGACCAGCTCCATCCTGCCAGGGTTCTGGAACTATTCACCCTGAGCAGATAGCATGTTCCTAGCCTGAGCTAGGGCCTGCACAGACCATTCTTCTATAACACTCGAATGAGCCACATTGGAAAGGATCACTTCAAATGACCATAACTCTTGATCCATAAGTCCTAGAATCATCAGGCTGACCTTTCTGTGTACCATAGGGCCTGCCCTAAAGCCTGGTTCTATTCACACCCAGCTGAGGTGCACCAATGGCGGGCAATCTGCTCTACTCTGTGGGCACACAGCTGTGTATGTGTGCATGCAAGTTTCACACGATCTGGAGGCTGAATAAAAGGGAATCATAGTTATGCTCTTCATTCCACCTCTCAGGGCAGCTCCCCACTCCCAGTGTTCTGGAGCTTTTGACCCTGAGCAGATAGCATGTTCCTGGCCTGAGCTAGGCCCTGCACAGACCCTGCATCCATAACACTCAAATGAGCCACATTCGGAATGATCACTTCAAATGGCCACAACTCAGCAGCCATAAGTGTGACATTGTTCAGATTGACCTTTCTGTAAATCTCAGGGTCAGGCCTACATGTTGCTTCTATCCATGCCCAGCTGAGGTGCACCAATGTCAGGCCAGCTTCTGTAATGTGTGTGCCACAGCTGGAAGTGTGCATCACAGTCTCACACTATTCTGAGGCTGGATAAAGGGCATTCCTAGTGAGGAGAAAAGTTTCACCCCACAAGGCAGCTCCTTTTCCCCAGTGTACTTCAACTTTTCACCCCAAGCAGATTGGAGGTTCCATTCCAGAGATATGGGTCATAAAGTGTCCAAATGCAGCAACTCTCCAAACGGTCAATATTTAAAATGATCCTAATGTGTCTTTAAACGGTCATATCTCCCGATCCAAAAGTCCCACAATCTAGAGGGAGAGCTTGCTGGAAAGATGTGAACCAGGCCGAGAGAATGCCACCATGGTCGCCCGGGTCACGCGCACGGCTGACGCGCACGAACCGGTTATGCATTGGCTTACACATAGAAATAAGCTTAAACTGGTCCAAATAAATCATTTCTTTACATGGCTTGACTCGGGAGCTTATAAGAACGGATGCTGTTTTTGAATGGAGCCGATAGCTGGTCGGGAAAGCTATCTGGTTAATGAGGCCACTTAGAGACGCAAACTATACCGCGTTGGAGAGATAAAATTCGGCTTATAAACATATGTAAAGCCCATCATTCTAGGCCCAACACAGTCCGAGTTATTCGCGAAACCCTTTTGGACCTGCACTGGCGGCAAACCCCCACCGGAGGGAGATTATCCAAAATGAGCAAGCTTTTTTCCCCCACAATTGGCTGGAGGTCACTAAAACGCCCCTAACTCACGAACCACAAGGCCCAGAACCTTCTGGATGGTCTCATTCTAACCCTTAGGGTCGGGGGAAGAGAATGCACCCACTCATGCCTGGCTGAGACGCACGGGCAGGAATTGAACAGGCAACAAGCTGGCAACTTGCATAAACTGTTCACAATATAATGAGGGTGAATAAAAGGTCTTCATAGTTATGGTCCTAATTTCACCTCTCAGACCAGCTCCCCAATGCCAGTTCACTGGAACTTTTGACCCTAAGAAGATAGCATGTTCCTAACCTGAGCTAGGGCCTGCACAGTGTCATATTCCATAACCCTAAAACGCTCCAAATTAGAATGGATCACTTTGGCCAAATTCAAATGGCCATATCTCAGCAGCCATAAGTCCTAGAATCATCAGGCTGACCTTTCTGGAAACTGCAGGCCCTGCATTACAGCCTGGTATAGGTTTTGCCCAGCTCAGGACCACCAATGACGGGCAAGCTGCTCTACTCTATGGGCACCCGGCTCTGGAAGTGTGCATGCAAGTTTCACACTATTTCAAGGCTGAATAAGAGGGCTTTATAGTTATGCTGCTCATTTCACCTCTCAGACCAGCTCCAGGCTCCCAGGGTTCTGGAACTGTTGACCGTGAGCAGATGGCATGTTCCTGGGCTGTGCTATGGCCTGCACAGACCCAGCATTCATAACAGTCAAATTATACACGTTCGGAATTATCACTTCAAATGGCCATAACTCAGCAGCCATAAAGGTCACATTCTTCAGGTGGACCTTTCTGTAAAGATCAGGGTCAGCCCTACATTCTGCTTCTATCCATGCCCAGCTGAGGTAAACCAATGGCAGGCAAGCTTCTGTACTGTGTGGGCCAAAGCTGGAAGTGTTTGTCACAGTCTCACACTATTATGAGGCTGGATAAAGGGCATTCCTAGTGAGGAGACAATTTTCACCTCTCTCACCAGCTCCATCCTGCCAGGGTTCTGGAACTCTTCACCCTGAGCAGATAGCATGTTCCTGGGCTGAGCTGTGGCCCATAATGTGTCCTAATTCATAACACTCAATTGCTGCACTTAACAAATGGTCACTTTTCTCACTTGAAATGGCCATAACTCTGGATTTATAAGGCCCAGAATCATCAGGCTGAGCTTGCTGGAAAGAATAGAACCATACCTACAAACTGGTTCTATCCAGGCCCAGCTGAGGTGCACCATTGACAGGCAGACCTCTGTATTGTGTGGGCAACAGCTGGAAGTGTGCATGCAAGGATCACTTTATTTGCAGGCTGAATAATAGGGCTTGATAGTTATGCTCCTCATTTCACCTCTCAGGGCAGCTCCCCTCTCCCAGTGTTCAGGACCTTTTGACCCTGGGAAGATAGCAGGTTCCTGAGCTGAGCTGTGACCCATAATGTGTCATGATTCATTCAACACTCAATTGCTGCACTTAACAAATGGTCACTTTTCTTACTTGAAATGGCCATAACTTTGGATCCATAAGGCCCAGAATCATCAGGTTGAGCTTGCTGGAAGGAATAGAACCATACCTACAAACTGGTTGTATCCAATCCCAGCTGAGGTGCACTTTGGAGGGGCAGGCTTTTGTATTGTGTGGGCAACAGCTTGAAGTGGGCATGCAAGGATCACTTTATTAGCAGGCTGAATAAAAGAGCTTTATAGTTGTGGTCATCATTTCACCTCTCCACCCTGCTCCCCACTCTCAGTGCTCTGGAACTTTTGACCCTGAGCAGATAGCAGGTTCCTGGGCTGAGCTGTGACCCATAATGTGTAATAATTCATAACACTCAATTGATGCACTTAACAAACGGTCACTTTTCTTACTTGAAATAGCCATAACTCTGGATCCAGAAGGCCTAGAATCATCAGGTTGAGCTTGCTGGAAAGATTAGAACCATACCTAAACATTGTGTCTATCCAAGCCCAGCTCAGGTGCACATTAGAGGGGCAGGCTTTTTTATTGTGTGGGCAACAGCTGGAAGTGTGCATGCAAGGATCACTTTATTGACAGGCTGAATAAAAGAGCTTCATAGTTGTGGTCATCATTTCAACTCTCTACCCTGCTCCCCACTCTCAGTGTTCTGTAAGTGTTGACCCTGAGCAGATAGCAGGTTCCTGGGCTGAGCTGTGACCCATAATGTGTAATAATTCATAACACTCAATTGATGCACTTAACAAATGGTCACTTTTCTTACTTGAAATAGCCATACCTCTGGATCCATAAGGCCCAGAGTCATCAGGTTGAGCTTGCTGGAACCATTAGAACCATACCTACACACTGGTTCTATCCAAGCCCAGCTCAGGTGCACATTAGAGGGGCAGGCTTTTTTATTGTGTGGGCAACAGCTGGAAGTGTGCATGCAAGGATCACTTTATTGACAGGCTGAATAAAAGAGCTTCATAGTTGTGGTCATCATTTCAACTCTCCACCCTGCTCCCCACTCTCAGTGTTCTGTAAGTGTTGACCCTGAGCAAATAGCAGGTTCCTGGGCTGAGCTGTGACCCATAATGTGTGAGGATTCATAACAATCAATTGCTGCACTTAACAAATGGTCACTTTTCTCACTTGAAATGGCCATAACTCTGGATCCATAAGGCCTAGAATCATCAGGTTGAGCTTGCTGGAAAGATTAGAACCATACCTAAACATTGTGTCTATCCAAGCCCAGCTCAGGTGCACATTAGAGGGGCAGGCTTTTTTATTGTGTGGGCAACAGCTGGAAGTGTACATGCAAGGATCACTTTATTGACAGGCTGAATAAAAGAGCTTTATAGTTGTGGTCATCATTTCACCTCTCCACCCTGCTCCCCACTCTCAGTGCTCTGGAACTTTTGACACTGAGCAGATAGCAGGTTCCTGGGCTGAGCTGTGACGTATAATGTGTCATAATTCATAACACTCAATTGCTGCACTTAACAAATGGTCACTTTTCTTACTTGGAATTGCCATAACTCTGGATCCATGAGGCCCAGAATCATCAGGTTGAGCTTGCTGGAACCATTAGAACCATACCTACACACTGGTTCTATCCAAGCCCAGCTGAGGTGCACCATTGACAGGCAGGCCTCTGTATTGTGCTGGCAACAGCTGGAAGTTTGCATACAAGGATCATTTTATTAGCAGGCTGAATAGAAAAGCTTCATAGTTATGGTCATCATTTCACCTCTCAGGGCAGCTCCCCACTCCCAGTATTCAGGATCTTTTGACCCTGGGAAGATAGCAGGTTCCTGGGCTGAGCTGTGGACCATAATAAGTCACAATTCATAACACTCAATTGATGCACTTCACAAATAGTCACTTGTCTCACTTGAAATAGCCATAACTCTGGATCCATAAGGCCTAGAATCATCAGGTTGAGCTTGCTGGAAAGATTAGAACCATACCTACACACTGGTTCTATCCAATCCCAGCTGAGGTGCACTTTGGAGGGGCAGGCTTTTGTATTGTGTGGGCCACAGCTGGAAGTGTGCATGCAAGGATCACTTTATTGGCAGGCTGAATAATAGGGCTTGATAGTTGTGGTCATCATTTCACCTCTCTACCCTACTCCCCACTCTCAGTGTTCTTTATGTGTTGACCCTGAGCAGATAGCAGGTTCCTTGGCTGAGCTGTGACCCATAATGTGTAATAATTCATAACACTCAATTGATGCACTTAACAAATGGTCACTTTTCTTACTTGAAATAGCCATACCTCTGGATCCATAAGGCCCAGAGTCATCAGGTTGAGCTTGCTGGAACCATTAGAACCATACCTACACACTGGTTCTATCCAAGCCCGGCTGAGGTGCACCATTGACAGGCAGGCCTCTGTATTGTGTGGGCAACAGCTGGAAGTGTGCATACAAGGATCACTTTATTAGCAGGCTGAATAAAAAAGCTTCATAGTTATGGTCATCATTTCACCTCTCAGGGCAGCTCCCCACTCCCAGTGTTCTGGAACTATTGACCCTGGGAAGATAGCAGGTTCCTGGGCTGAGCTGTGGACCATAATAAGTCACAATTCATAACACTCAATTGCTGCACTTCACAAATGGTCACTTTTCTCACTTGAAATGACCATAACTCTGGATCCATAAGGCCTAGAATCATCAGGTTGAGCTTGCTGGAAAGAATAGAACCATACCTACAAGCTGGTTCTAACCAATCCCAGATGAGGTGCACTTTGGAGGGGCAGGCTTTTGTATTGTGTGGGCCACAGCTGGAAGTGTGCATGCAAGGATCACTTTATTGGCAGGCTGAATAATAGGGCTTGATAGTTATGCTCCTCATTTCACCTCTCAGGGCAGCTCCCTACTCCCACTGTTCAGGATCTTTTGACCCTGGGAAGATAGCAGGTTCCTGGGCTGAGCTGTGGACCATAATAAGTCATATTTCACAACACTCAATTGCTGCACTTAACAAATAGTCACTTTTCTCACTAGAATTTACCATAACTCTGGATCCTCATTTCACCTCACAGGGCAGCTCCCCACTCCCAGTGTTCAGGATCTTTTGACCCTGGGAAGATAGCAGGTTCCTGGGCTGAGCTGTGGACCATAATAAGTCACAATTCATAACACTCAATTGCTGCACTTCACAAATGATCACTTTTCTTACTTGAAATAGCCATAACTCTGGATCCATAAGGCCCAGAGTCATCAGGTTGAGCTTGCTGGAACCATTAGAACCATACCTACACACTGGTTCTATCCAAGCCCAGCTGAGGTGCACCATTGACAGGCAGGCCTCTGTATTGTGTGGGCAACAGCTGGAAGTTTGCATACAAGGATCATTTTATTAGCAGGCTGAATAGAAAAGCTTCATAGTTATGGTCATCATTTCACCTCTCAGGGCAGCTCCCCACTCCCAGTGCTCAGGATCTTTTGACCCTGGGAAGATAGCAGGTTCCTGGGCTGAGCTGTGGACCATAATAAGTCAGAATTCATAACACTCAATTGCTGCACTTAACAAATGGTCACTTTTCTTACTTGAAATAGCCATAACTCTGGATCCATAAGGCCCAGAGTCATCAGGTTGAGCTTGCTGGAACCATTAGAACCATACCTACACACTGGTTCTATCCAAGCCCAGCTGAGGTGCACCATTGACAGGCAGGCCTCTGTATTGTGTGGGCAACAGCTGGAAGTTTGCATACAAGGATCATTTTATTAGCAGGCTGAATAGAAAAGCTTCATAGTTATGGTCATCATTTCACCTGTCAGGGCAGCTCCCCACTCCCAGTATGCAGGATCTTTTGACCCTGGGAAGATAGCAGGTTCCTGGGCTGAGCTGTGGACCATAATAAGTCACAATTCATAACACTCAATTGCTGCACTTCACAAATAGTCACTTTTCTCACTTGAAATTGCCATAACTCTGGATCCTCATTTCACCTCACAGGGCAGCTCCCCACTCCCAGTGCTCAGGATATTTTGACCCTGGGAAGATAGCAGGTTCCTGGGCTGAGCTGTGGACCATAATAAGTCACAATTCATAACACTCAATTGCTGCACTTAACAAATGGTCACTTGTCTCACTTGAAATAGCCATAACTCTGGATCCATAAGGCCTAGAATCATCAGGTTGAGCTTGCTGGAAAGATTATAACCATACCTACACACTGGTTTTATCCATGCCCAGCTCAGGTGCACTTTGGAGGGGCAAGCTTTTAAAACCTATGTCCTCCCAGTTGGAAGTAGGCTTTCACTGGTCCAAAATAAATCAGCTCTTGTATTTTGCCTGGACAGTTATGCCCCCCCCCCCCCCTCGCCTTCCCCTGGGCCTGGCTTCAAAAGTAAAGGGGCTAAAATCATGAAACCACTTCATTTAGCTGCTCCCAATCCCCCTTTTTGAACTGAAATGATCCCTGCTTGGATTCGACTTCCAGAAGTGGAGTTGTAATGAAAACTATTTGTCCACACAAGCCACCGCAGCTGCCATGTCTGCCAATCCCAGCCAGGTTGCCATGGAAACGGGTTCAACCACTGCAGAGGGCCGCCTGGGTCCACCTGGGTCCACCTGGGACAGCCTGGGTCCACCTGGGACTGCCTGGGACCCCCACAAGGTCAGCCAGAGTACTCCAGTCCAAGTGTGACCCCCCTGGGCCAAAAAGACACCCACTTGTAGGTGTGAAGTGGGGGGAAGGCCACTTTAACAGTGCAATAACATATGCCTCCGAATAGGAATGATCCTCTTGGCCAACTTCAAGTGGACATATCTCTGGATCCATAAGGCCTAGAATCTCAAGGTGGACCTTCTTGCAAAGCCCCAGACCATACATACAGATGGCTTCTAAGCATGGCCAGCTCAGGGGCAGGATTACCAGTCTGGCTTCTTACACCCCTGGCTTAAAAAGTAAAGCCTCTAAAATCATGAAACCAACGCATTTAGCTGCTCGCAATCCTCCCCTTTCCAATGAAATTACCCCTGCTCGGATGGCACTTCCACAAGTGGATCTATAGTTAAAACAATTGCGAAGAAATGGGCCAGACGTTGTCATGTGTGCCAATCCGAAAGAGGTTGCCATGGTAACGGTTCCCCCACAGCAGTCGGCAGCCTGGGACAGCCTGGGACGCGCGCGCAATCCGCGGAGCTCCCCTTTGTCTCTTATCGCCGCTCGTTAAAGGTGTGACATTCGTCCCCAGTCCAAAACAGGAAATATGCTTCTGACCCACGCACAAGCTCGAGCCTGGACATTCTGGAAAGCTCTCGTCCTGGGGACAAGATAGGTATCCCACTCGGGTATGTGGGCCGCTCGGGACGGGGGCACCACCCCAAACACACGCGCCGGGACAGTGCAATAACATGGGATCATGATAAATAGATCCAAACGGCTGTGGGGCACGCACAACCTTCAGCTTGACCACTATGGAAAGCTCTCGTCCTGGGGAGAAGATAGACATCCCACACGGGACAGTAAGCCGCTGGGGACGCGCGCACAATCCGCGGAGCCCCCCTATTGTCTCTTATCGCCGCTCGTTAAAGGTGTGACATTCGTCCCCAGTCCAAAATAGGAAATATGCTTCTGACCCACGCACAAGCTCGAGCCTGGACATTCTGGAAAGCCCTCGTCCAGGGGAACGCAACGGTGCCAAACACTTGCCCGTAGCCCCCCGGGAAAGCCCCCCCCCCCCAAATCCAAAACGGGCAAAACACACTCAAATCCTCTCTCCATGACAGTCAACCCTTGCTTACGGCCACACCACCCTGAACACACCCGATCTCGTCTGATCTCGGAAGTTAAGCAGAGTTGGGCCTGGTTAGTACTTGGATGGGAGACTGCCTGGGAATACCAGGTGCTGTAAGCTTTTGGGGGGCAGAAAATGAGCAAATACAGGCAGGGAAGCAAGCACACACAGCCACAGCCCGCAATGAAAACCGGGGTGCAAAAGCAGATAAAACACACCAAAAGCATTCCTCTTCCATGTCAACACTTTTACCCAATTCATACATGCAGGATACCAAACGAAAATCCTTCCCCCGCCCCTCAAGGAATTAAAAAGCTTTTGGGGGGCAGAAAATGAGCCAATACAAGCAGGGAAGCAAGCACACACAGCCACAGCCCGCAATGAAAACCGGGGTGCAAAAGCAGATAAAACACACCAAAAGCATTCCTCTTCCATGTCAACACTTTTACCCAATTCATACATGCAGGGTACCAAACGAAAATCCTTCCCCCGCCCCTCAAGGAATTAAAAAGCTTTTGGGGGGCAGAAAATGAGCCAATACAAGCAGGGAAGCAAGCACACACAGCCACAGCCCGCAATGAAAACCGGGGTGCAAAAGCAGATAAAACACACCAAAAGCATGCCTCTTCCATGTCAACACTTTTACCCAATTCATACATGCAGGGTACCAAACGAAAATCCTTCCTCCACCCCTCAAGGAATTCAAAAGCAGCTGATTCATTCATAAAACGCCCGGCCACCACAATAAACCACCCAAGTGCATTACATCGATTTCGCCAAAACCGAACCAAAATGGCGACACTCGCTTTTTTTCACACAGCTTACGCTCACAACTCCAGAACCAGACCACCTAAAATCCTCCCCAATACGGCGTTCGTTTCAGAACAACCTCCCTGAACTAAGTCTGCCCTCAAACCGGGTCAAAAACGGCCCACGGGTCCGCGCAAAATCGCACCTTTCCACACCGTTCACTTCCATTCATTCAAACGCTCGAACCCTTCTCTCGCCTTGGTTTTGCTCATAACTCGGGAACCCCACCACACACACACATCCCCCATACATTTTTACTTTCAGAATTACCCCCCTGAACTAAGTCTGCCCTCAAACCGGGTCAAAAACGGCCCACGGGTCCGCGCAAAATCTCACCTTTCCACTCCGTTCACTTCCATTCATTCAAACGCTCGAACCCTTCTATCGCCTTGGTTTTGCTTATAACTCGGGAACCCCACCACACACACACAT
>JASCXZ010000082.1:0-5000 GCA_030340685.1 Protosalanx chinensis | reverse complement strand
CCCCAGGCTCGAGGGGAGATGATTTTTGGCCCAACGGTCAGGAGACTCCTCTTCCGCAATATCGCTCGTTTCCTGTGCTTGTCCGCCCCACAGTTCAGAGAACCGTGCATCCGTAACCCGGTCAGCGTACGTGGTACCCGCCAGAGCCTGTTCTCGTCACCCACTGTTTAATAGTACAAAGTATCCTTTTGAGGGGAGTACTCAAAGCACCAACTTCGTCATTCCGGAGAAAGCGAAGGGGACGGAAAGAACTCTGCCGGACGCACACAGCCGGGCCCGCACCTACACGTCTCGCGTTGGACATTCAAGAATAAACTGCCGACAGAACCAGGTCCGAATACCCACCGTTTATCAGTACAAAGTATCCTTTTTAGGGGAGTACATACAGCACCAACTACGTCATTCCGGAGAAAGCGTAAGGCAAGGAGTGGAGACCTGTCGGCTGAATAAACCGTCATGCGCACGCTCGGTTCGTGACATCTGTCACGCGTAGTCAGAGGACTGCCGCCGGAATCCCAGACGCTCCCACTAATGCATTACAGAACCGTGCATCCGTAACCCGGGCAGCATGCAAGTCAACGCCGTTGACGCCATGTGACATTGCATACAGCCGGGCCCGCACCTACACGGCTCCAGGCTCGAGGGGAGGAAAGAGAACCGTCGACAGGAGCCTCATCCTTTCGCACATTTGGCCCTTAACAGAGAACGCTCTCTCGTTCCTGTTTTTGTTCCACCGCCCCGGGGAACTTGTTTAGGCTCTGCCCAGCCTGCCACATATTCGTGGAAAATATTGATCAGGTCGAAACGCCCACCGGCCTTCATTTTATTCCACCACCAGGGAATTTGTAACAGAGAACGCTCGCTCGTTCCTGTTTTGGTTCCACCGCCCTCAGGGGAACTTGTTTAGGCTATGCCAGCCTGCCACTTATTCGTGGGAAATATTGATCAGGTCGAACGCCCTCCGGCCTTCATTCGATTCCACCACCAGGGAACTTGTCCCAGCCTGCCACTTGTGCACAGTAAGGCTTGACGCCAGATCCCTTCTCTTGGATTGGAGAGCTGTTGGCAGTAGCCCCATTGCGCACATCAGAATGAACATCCAACATGCACAGTAAGAGGATTGACGCCGGTTCCGTTCGCTTGGATTGGAGAGCTATTGGCAGTAGCCACATCGCGCCCATCAGAACATACGTCCGTCATGCACAGTAAGGATTGCCGCCAGTTCCGTTACTTGGATTGGAGAGCTGTTGGCAGTAGCCCTATTGCGCTAATCAGAACGCACACCCATCAATGCACATTAAGTGGATTGCCGCCAGTTCCGTTCACTCGGATTGGAGAGCCGTTGTCAGTAGCCTCGTCGCGCCCGTCAGATTGTACAAACATCGTGCACAGTAAGAGGATTGCCGCCAGTTCCGTTCCCTTGGAGATCTGTTGTCAGAAGCCCCATGCGCACATCCTTTGCCCCTTCAGAGAACGCTGCCTCGTTCCTGTTTTGTTCCACCGCCCCGGGGAACTTGTTTTGGCTTTGTCAGCCTGCCACATATTCGTGGAAAATATTGATCAGGTCGAACGCCCTCTGGTCTTCATTCGATTCCACCACCAGGGAACTTGTGACAGCTCTCAGCACTCGGGTGTGGCAATTGCCGCATCTCTGCAACGCTTGCCGTATGGTAAGCCCACGTCCGTCAGTAAGGGGTCTCCCAGCATACCTGTTCTCGTCACCCATCGTTTACCAGTACAATGTATCCTTTTAAGGGGAGTACATACAGCACCAACTACGTCATTCCGGAGAAAGCGTAAGGGACGGAAAGGAACCTCTGCCGGGTGTTGCCACACTCTTCTGCCGTACGCGAACAACCAAAAGGATCTTACTTGAGGGGACGGAGGCCCGGAGGCCTACGACACCCCAAACGCGGTAAAACAGAGACGCGTGAGCATCAATGTGATTCCGATGTGGATAACTGTGTATCCGTTTTTTGTTCGTCTTTCGCCCCTAGACGGCCCATGCCGTAAGGTTTTTACATCCACTCCCATTACAGGAGGGTGTTGAATCAGGTCCGTGTTTGATTCGTTTGGTAGGCCCTTTGCTCCTCCACGGCACGCGCCGGGAGGCAGCTTTGTGTCTTCCTTGGATGGAATGCCATTCGTTTTATTCGATTACGCCCTTTGGCTCCTCCACGGCGCGCGCCGGGAGGCAGCCTTGTCTTTGGTCCGTGTTGTTGTCCCAGCCTGCCACTTGTGCACAGTAAGGCTTGACGCCAGATCCCTTCTCTTGGATTGGAGAGCTATTGGCAGTAGCCCCATTGCGCACATCAGAATGAACATCCAACATGCACAGTAAGAGGATTGACGCCGGTTCCGTTCGCTTGGATTGGAGAGCTATTGGCAGTAGCCACATCGCGCCCATCAGAACATACGCCCGTCATGCACAGTAAGGATTGCCGTCAGTTCCGTTACTTGGATTGGAGAGCTGTTGGCAGTAGCCCTACTGCGCTAATCAGAACGCACACCCATCAATGCACATTAAGTGGATTGCCGCCAGTTCCGTTCACTCGGATTGGAGAGCCGTTGTCAGTAGCCTCGTCGCGCCCGTCAGATTGTACAAACATCGTGCACAGTAAGAGGATTGCCGCCAGTTCCGTTCCCTTGGAGATCTGTTGTCAGAAGCCCCATGCGCACATCCTTTGCCCCTTCAGAGAACGCTGCCTCGTTCCTGTTTTGTTCCACCGCCCCGGGGAACTTGTTTTGGCTTTGTCAGCCTGCCACTTAATCAGGGAAAACATGGAAGAGAAACAAGACATGGAAGACAAACAAGACATATGCTTCAAGTCGCAAGGACGAGCATATGGATCCTGGCATCATATTCATAATCAGTCATTTGCCAGTTGGAGGAACGCTCTCCGGCCTTCATTTGGACAGCTGTCCCAGCCTGCCACTTGTGCACACAGTAAGAGGACCGCCGTCGGTTCCGTTCTCTTCACCCACTGTTTATCAGTACAATGTATCCGTTTTAAGGGAGTACATGCAGCACCAACTTCGTCATTCCGGAGAAAGCGAAAGGGAAGGATTGGAGAGCCGTTGGAAGTAGCCCCAGACTGGTACATCAGCACGTGCATCCGTAATCCGGACAGCAAGCAGACACAAGTGCCTGAAGCAGCCGGACCCGCACCTACACGACTGATTGTTCCATCAAAACCTCTTGTGACAGCTGTCCCAGCCTGACACTTGATTGCGCCCTACCCTGCAGCGCGAGGTTTCAGACAAGCATATAGTAATAACTGTCCTTTAGCGCTGGTTGATCAAACAAGCATATAGGTAACAGCGCTGGACAGTGCAACAAGCATATAGGTAAAGCATGTCAGTTGGAGGTACGCTCTCCGGCCTTCATTTGGACAGCTTTCCCAGCCTGCCACTTGTGCACACAGTAAGAGGACCGCCGTCGGTTCCGTTCTCTTCACCCACTGTTTATCAGTACAATGTATCCGTTTTAAGGGAGTACATGCAGCACCAACTTCGTCATTCCGGAGAAAGCGAAAGGGAAGGATTGGAGAGCCGTTGGAAGTAGCCCCAGACTGGTACATCAGCACGTGCATCCGTAATCCGGACAGCAAGCAGACACAAGTGCCTGAAGCAGCCGGACCCGCACCTACACGACTGATTGTTCCATCAAAACCTCTTGTGACAGCTGTCCCAGACTGACACTTGATTGCGCCCTGCCCTGCAGCGCGAGGTTTCAAACAAGCATATAGGTAAGGCATGATGTTGAATCATTTTGCCCGTTCAAGGAAGGCCCACCGACCGTCATTTCGTTATACAGACCTGTGGTAATAACTGTCCTCTAGCGCTGGTCGATCCAACAAGCATATAGGTAACAGCGCTGGACAGTGCAACAAGCATATAGGAATGGCACTTGAGGGCCACTGGAAGCTCCAGAGAGCCAGACCCATGTTTGACCATCTCCCTTGTCAAAGCTGGACTTTGAAATATTTACAACAAGCATATGGAGCTTGAGGGCAACGTTTTGGGAAGCTCCAGAGAGCCAGACCCATGTTTGACCATCTCCCTTGTCAAAGCTGGACTTTGAAATATTTACAACAAGCATATGGAGCCTGAGGGCAACGTTTTGGGAAGCTCCAGAGAGCCAGACCCATGTTTGACCATCTCCCTTGTCAAAGCTGGACTTTGAAATATTTACAACAAGCATATGGAGCCTGAGGGCAACGTTTTGGGAAGCTCCAGAGAGCCAGACCCATGTTTGACCATCTCCCTTGTCAAAGCTGGACTTTGAAATATTTACAACAAGCATATGGAGCTTGAGGGCAACGTTTTGGGAAGCTCCAGAGAGCCAGACCCATGTTTGACCATCTCCCTTGTCCAAGCTGGACTTTGAAATATTTCCAACAAGCATATGAACCATGGAGCTTGAGGACCACGTTTTTGGGAAGCTCCAGAGAGCCAGACCCATGTTTGACCATCTCCCTTGTCAAAGCTGGACTTTGAAATATTTACAACAAGCATATGGAGCCTGAGGACCACGTTTTTGGGAAGCTCCAGAGAGCCAGACCCATGTTTGACCATCTCCCTTGTCCAAGCTGGACTTTGAAATATTTCCAACAAGCATATGAACCATGGAGCTTGAGGACCATGTTTTTGGGAAGCTCCAGAGAGCCAGACCCATGTTTGAGCATCTCCCTTGTCAAAGCTGGACTTTGAAATATTTCCAACAAGCATATGGAGCTTGAGGACCACGTTTTTGGGAAGCTCCAGAGAGCCAGACCCATGTTTGACCATCTCCCTTGTCCAAGCTGGACTTTGAAATATTTCCAACAAGCATATGAACCATGGCGCTTGAGGGCCACGTTTTGGGAAGCTCCAGAGAGCCATGGCACTTGTGGGGCAACTTGTGTCCGTTTTTGGACACTTTCTTGGTCGATTAAGCCACTGGGGCGACCGTTATCTGAAGCTCCAGAGAGCCGGACACATGCCTGAGTATCTGCCTT
>JASCXZ010000081.1:0-30011 GCA_030340685.1 Protosalanx chinensis | reverse complement strand
ACACACGTCTCTCACACACACCAATCTCTCTCTCACACACACACACACAGTCTCTCTCACACACACACACAATCTCTATCACACACACACACACACACAATCTCTCTCTCTCACACACACACACACACACAGTCTCTCTCTCACACACACACACACACACAGTCTCTCACACACACACACACAGTCTCTCACACACACACACAATCTCTCTCACACACACACACACAGTCTCTCTCACACACACACACAATCTCTATCACACAAACACAGTCTCTCTCACACACACACAGTCTCTCTCTCTCACACACACACACACACAGTCTTTCTCACACACACACACAGTCTTTCTCACACACACACACACACACACACAGTCTCACACACACAGAAGATTTCAATGCAATGATAAACACTCGTTTGCCGAGGTGATTCGCGAGAGACCTGATCTTGTCAAAACCCTGACCTCGCTAGCGTAGCACCGGAGTTATTTCAGTACAGCGCTAACACGTCCAGTGGCAGCGAATCACAGCTGGCCGAGTCCTCATGAGGGATGAGACCAGGCTTAAGTCCTTTAAAGTAAACTGTATTGAGGGAGCCTCGCTGTGGTGTTTGATATCTCCTGGTTGTCTCCCACCGCCTGGATTGTCAAACAGACATGCAGCTGGGTATACACTCCAATAGGGACGAGCATCCATCACTAATCCCAGCGCTGGATCCCCTCCTTCCCTCCCCCTGTCTCCCCTCTGTCGCCCCCCCCCCCCCCCATACTCGGGTTTGACGCCCGTTTATTTTTACGTCGTTATGAATGGAGCGAGGACCCAGCTGGAGGGAGAGAGTGATGTGTGTGTGTGTGTGTGTGTGGGGGGGGGGGGTGAGAGGGAGGGGTGATGGAAGAGCGCACTGCTTGGTGGGGGGGGGTGTAGTTTAGGTTTGTCTTGTGAACGTATTAAGGGCAGCGTTTGCCGAGACTAGACCTGATGCTGACATCTTGGAACCTTTCCCTGTTTCTCCTCCTCTCTCTTCTTCTCCTCTCCCTCCCTTCTCTCTTCCAGGAGGACCCAAGGACGTCTTCTACTCCATCTCCTCCGGCGACCCTGAGGGCTTCTTCACGGTGGACTCCTCCTCCGGCGCCATCCGCACTGCCCTCCCCCTGGACCACGAGGCTCGCCCCAGCCTGGACCTGGAGGTGCAGGCTCGCAGCGGCTCCCC
This sequence comes from Protosalanx chinensis, assembly GCA_030340685.1. NCBI lineage: Eukaryota > Metazoa > Chordata > Actinopteri > Osmeriformes > Salangidae > Protosalanx > Protosalanx chinensis. The sequence continues at coordinate 28,802 of JASCXZ010000081.1, read as the reverse complement.
GCCCGCCTTCGGAACCACGCGCGTACGCGTCGCCATCTCCGACGTCAACGACAACGCCCCCTCCTTCCTGCCCTCCTCCTCCGAGTCCCTCCTCCTCCGGAGGTGACCAAGATGGGCACGGTCATCTACCGCGTCCAAGCCACCGACCGCGACTCTGGGCCCAACGGCCAGCTGAGCTTCGACCTGGCGTCGGCGTGGGGGGCGGCGGGCGCCGGGCAGAGGACGTTCGGCGTGGACCGCAGCAGCGGCGAGCTGCGTCTGATCGGGACGCTGTCCTACGAGAGCATCCCCCGCTACGACTTGCAAGTGGTGGCGAAGGACGGCGGCGCCCCCCAGCTGAGCTCCACCTTCACGCTGGTGGTTCACGTCCAGGCTCGGACGCCCAGGGCCCCGCCTTCGACACGCTCACCTACCGGGTGGAGCTCCTGCGAGAACACGCCCCTCAGCACGCGCTTCCTCCAGGTGCGGGCACTCAACAGGGAGGGCGGGGGAACGGCGGGAGCTCCTCCCCTTCCTCCCCGGTCACGTACCGCCTGCGGCCGGACGGAGACGCCGCCGGGTTCGCGTGGCGCCGGATAGTGGGTGGCTGTTCGTGCGCAGCTCGCTGGACCGCGAGGCCAAGGACATTGTACCTGCTGACGGTGCTGGCCACCTCGGGCACGGCGAGGCGGGGAGGACGGGGAGCGCCGCCGTCAGAGTGACCGTGACGGACGAGAACGACAACCCGCCCCGGCTGAGCCAGGACAGGGTGTTCCTGGCCGTCAGGGAGAACCTTCCGGCAGGGACGGGCTTCGGGAGGGTGGCGGCCACGGATCGGGACGCGGGGACAAAACGCCCGGCTCACCTACAGACTCCTGCACACGGACAGAAACTTCCAGATCAACTCCCAGACAGGTGAGGCCTGCGTGTACATCGTGTCTGTTAGCAGACGCTCTTATCCAGAGCAACTGACAGCAAGTAAGATAAGATAAGATAAACCTTTATTTGTACCCCGGGGGGGATTGCTGTTCACAACTGCAGCAGGGTAAAGTACAGCACACAGAGTTGTAGGGTAATAATAACAATAAGTACAGGGATATTCTTCCCTGAGGCAAGTAGGGTGAAGTGCCTCGCCCAAGGACACAACGTCATGTTGGCACTGCCGGTGTTTTCAAACCGGAACCTTCTGATTACTAGCCCGATTCTCTAACCGCTCAGCCACCTGACTCCCACAGGAGATTGTCTGAAGCTCTGCCTTTTAACGCAGGGTTGTTTTTAAGTTAAATTAAATTTCTAATGTTGGTTTTTCTTCGAACCCCTCCATCCCCCCCCTTCAGGGGAGATCAGCACCCGGGTGAACCTGGACAGGGAGCAGCAGTCCAGCTACCAGCTGGGCATCGTGGTCCAGGACGGAGGCACGCCCCCTCGCAGCGCCACAGGCACCGCCCACATCACCGTCCTGGACGAGACGACAATGCCCCCAGCTTCAGCCACGCCCACCCGGACAAGGAGCTGCTGCTGCAGTGAGGGGGGGGGGGGAGAGGGGGGGAGAGGGGGGAGAGGGGGGAGACCAAGAGAGGAAGAGAAACAGAGGAGGAAATGCGTTGCGTTTGATCGAGCCGACTCAGATTCAGGTGGGAGACTCGGCGGAACTTGAAGATCTTAAAGTGTGTGTGTGTGGTGGTGTGTGTTGTGTGTGTGTGGTGTGTGTGTGTGTGGTGTGTGTGTGTGGTGTGTGTGTGTGTGTGTGGTGTGTGGTGTGTGTGTGTGTGTGTGTGTGTGTGTGTGTGTGGTGTGTGTGTGTGGTGTGTGTGTGTGGTGTGTGTGTGGTGTGTGGTGTGTGTGTGGTGTGTGTGTGGGGTGTGTGTGTGTGTGTGTGGTGTGTGTGTGTGTCCAGGTGATGGAAGACCTTCCCTCAGGCTCTGTTCTGGGAACGCTGACGGCCAAGGACCCGGACGAGGCGAGAACGGCACCGTGTACTACTCCCTGTCAGGTCAGCTCTCACACACACACACACACACTCCTGCTGAGGAGCTTGGTCAGAATGTAAAGGTAACAGAATGCGTGTGTGTGTGTGGTTGTGGTCCAGGTTCCAGAGCGGAGCGGTTCTCCTTGAACCCTCTACAGGGGAGCTGCGGTCCTCTCGCCCCTCAGGAGGCTGGAGCGGGCGGAGTACACCTTCACTGTGACCGCCTCCGACCACGGAGCCCCCGGCCAGAGCTCCACCTGCCCGCTCCGCATACAGGTACACACATGGAGACACACACCAGAGAGGAGAAGAGAGAGAGAGAGAGAGAGAGAGAGAGGAAGAGAGAGAGAGAGTAAGAGTAAGAGAGAGAGAGAGGAAGAGAGAGAGAGAGAGTAAGAGTAAGAGAGAGAGAGAGTAAGAGAGAGAGAGGAAGAGAGAGAGAGAGAGAGAGGAAGAGAGAGAGAGAGTAAGAGAGAGAGAGAGGAAGAGAGAGAGAGAGAGAGAGAGAGAGAGAGAGAGAGAGAAAGAGGAACAGAAAGGTTCCTCCAGCCCAGGCTGGTTCCTGTTCCATCAGGGTCGAGGCGAGAAGCCCAGAGAGACAGAGGACGGTCTGGACTGAGTTATCTCCCCTGTCCTCCTCCACCGGGCCCTCCACAGGAGTCCTTCAGGGCAGAGGCTGGCGGGGCCACCGAGAGAAAGGGAGGGAGGGGCCAGGGGCCCAAATGAGGAGTTGTACATTATTCGGCGTGTGATTTCAGAAAAGAACGGGGGGGCAGGGGGGATGCTAATTACAGGCCGAGGCCTTGCCATATTCCACCCCCCCCCCCGCCTCTCCCCCCTTGCTCCCCCCCCCCCCCCCCCCCCCCCCCCGCACCCTCTCCCCTCTGGTTGTGCGACGCAGAGATTACACAGTGGGGAAACAGGCACCTTGGAATCAAGCGTTCCCAGATGGGCTCTGACGAGGGCCAGCTGTGCTGCATCTCTGCTCACGCAGGGAGTGGGGGGGCTGGGTGGGAGGGGGGGGGGCGGTGAGGTGGGGGGGGGGGACGCCACCGTACAGTAGCAGACAGCGACGCACACTCACGTCCGCGCTCGCCCTCCCGTCGCACGTTTGTGCAACCGCATTTCCAGATAGCGATTTGGGAGATGGGGGGGGGGGGGGGCGGTTTACGTTACTTCGCGTTAGGCGAACTTTCTGGAGTTTAAAACCTCACGGAGAAGGGGGGATGGAGGGGGGGGTCTTAGGGGTTGTGGGGGGGGGGGGGCGGATCATAAGAGATGACAAAAGTTTGCACTCAACACTCCCCGGAAAGTGGAGCTGGGATCCTTCTAGAAAGGAAAACTTATCAGTCGCCTTTGACAGGAATACAGATAAATCCATGTCCGTGTGTGTTTGAATGTTCTGGAAGCTCTTGGTTGAGCTGTTGGTCTGGGTATGTCTTCCTCTGTCTCTCTCTCTGGGCCTCCCAGTCTGACTCCTTGATGCTAACAGCCCCAATCACAGCCTACCTCCTTGGGGCCTTATCCAAGCCGCTCATGTCTAATAGCAGATGATGGGTGATTAGCGGTACCAGGACTGTGTGGGAGGTGTGCGTGAGCGTCAATGTCTACGCTTGAGCAAGTGTGCGTACGAGCTCGTGTGTGGCTGCGTATCTGCCTGAATATGTGTGTGTGTGAGCGTGCCTGTGTGTGTGTGAGCGTGCCTGTGTGTGTGTGTGAGTGTAAGCGTGTGTGTGTGAGCGTGTGTGTGTGAGCCTGCCTGTGTGTGTGTGTGGGTTGATGACTGTTTGTGTTTGCCGTCTCTGGCTGGTGTTTGAAGTGCTGGGCTGTGCTCAGTCCTCCAGTCTCCAGGCTGTTGTTCAGAGTGTCAGAGGGGCCCGGCACACATTTGTCTCCCATCTGGTCCTCGCCTCGCAGCGCAGCCTTCAAAGTAGCCGGAGCGCCATCGCGTGTGTGTGTGTGCGTGCGTAGACCCAGTAATCGGGGGAAGCTGTGTTTTTCGAAGCCCCAACATTGACGCACTTTTTTTCCATAATTCTTTTCTTATTCTTCCTACTTTTTTCTTTTTTGTACGCTCATCATTGTTTTGTTTTCATCAAGAGCGTCTCGTGCCGACGCAGAACCCACACAGTAACTCCGACCCCCCCTGTTCTGTGGAGAACCAGGGGGCTCTTTACATCCTAGACAGACCTTGACCCCTGTGTCTTCTCCTGGACCAGAACCTCAGCCCTGGTCACCTCATCTGACCCAGGAACAGCCTTGATATTTCCCCTGTAGCTTTTCAGAGTCACTCTGGGCGTTTCTCTGCCTGTGGTTACTGTTTCCACTCGAGCTGGATTTAGGGTTTGTTTGGAAAAGACAGAAACATTACCAGTCCACTAGGAAGAGCAGAGTACCGTAATACACCTAATACGTGCACTTCAAATTTGTATGAAAACCGTCAGTATTTGACATGCGTTGGGTTGATGTATTGACAGTAATGTACCACGTGTACATAACCATGTGAGGCTTAAGGTTGTTATTCAATATATATTCAAAAAAAATATATATAAAGTGACATTTCAGCACAGGGTGGGATTTGAACCTAAAGCCTCCTGATTGGCTCACTCACTTCCTACCCCCCTCCCCCAGGTCCTCAGCACCTCCAGGTCCGCCCCCAAGCCCAACACCCTCTCCATGACCCTCAGCACCGTGGAAGGCTCCGCCCCCGGCTCCATCATTGGCTCGGTCCGCTCGCACGACCAGCGAGAGCCCGCCCCTTCCGAGGGCCAGGTGACCTACCTGGTGGTGGGCGGGACGGACCGCGATGGGACCTTCATGGTGGATCGCTCCACGGGGGACGTGTACCTGGTCAGGGAGCTGGACTACGAGGAGGCCCCCCGCTACACGCTGCACGTGGAGGTGTCCGACTTCTCGCGGGCGTTTCCCAGCAGCCACCGGGTGCAGCTGGACATCTACGTGCAGGACAGCAACGACCACGCCCCCCAGTTCACGGAAGATCCCGTCACCGTGGTGATCCCGGAGAACACGGAGCCCGGATCGTCCGTCTACACCTTCCAGGCCTCCGACAAGGTAGGAGCGCTTTCTGCTTGGTGGCTGAGGGGTTAGGGCGTCAGGGCTAGGGATCAGAAGGTCGCTGGTTCGAATCCCGGCCGTGCCAACATGACGTTGTGTCCTTGGGCAAGGCACTTCACCCTACTTGCCTCAGGGGAGAATGTCCCTGTACTTGCTGTAAGTCGCTCTGGATGAGAGCGTCTGCTGCATGATGTAAATGTGATCATGGTTATATCAACACACAGAACTGTTCCACTGTCTTTCTGTGGAACTTTGTTGAGATTACCCTTCAAAAAGATGTTAATGGGTTTTTAGTAAGAGACTCTGCAACCACCATTGCAAAGGAATTATGAATGTTGATAGGAAAAACCCTTCATAATGAAAGATTATGAAAACAACATAAAACAGGATCAAAATCCTTAATTAACTAACTATGTTCTGATGTTTCCAGGATGGGAGTGGACCTAACAGCGAGGTGCAGTACTCCATCGAGCACCGCTGGCCCGACGACCCTGACCTCCTGACCCTCGACCCCTCCACGGGCGTGCTGACCCTGGGCCAGAGCCTGGACCGCGAGACCACGCCCTCCCTCTACCTGGTGGTGCGGGCGTCGGACTCGGCGGCTGACCCGGCCCAGAGGCGCTGGGGCTCGGTGACGGCGCGGCTGTTCGTGACGGACGTGAACGACAACGCCCCTCTCTTCAGCTCGCCCTCAGCCGTCAGCGTCATGGAGGACCAGCCTGTGGGGTGAGTGGTGGGGCATGAACCCTGACCTTTCCTGACCTGCAAACCTAACCCTCCTGCCCTTAGCCTGGCTTCTCCCCTAACACAGTCTCTTAACCAAAATCCCCCCCAAAAACAACCCCAAATCACGCTTCATCAATCGCTCAGTGAATGTCCCCTGTCTAAGGATTTGGTTTGCGGTTGCCAGGTTTGTGGTCGTGTACGTGATGGCTCGAGACGAGGATGAAGGAGAGAACGGCCGTGTGTCGTACCGCATCCAGTCAGGGAACAGCGGTGGACGGTTCCATCTCAACCCCAACACCGGTAGGATTCCTAATGCCTGACACTCTTAACGCAGAACGGTTCAGTCCTGTTAGAACCACGTTTCAAAAAACCTTGGATTTGTGTTTCTAGTCAGAGGTGTTTCCACTGGAAACATTACTGCAGAAATACATTTAGTCCTAACTTAAAACCAAATTACGAATTTCAAATATTTATTTGACTGTTTCCTGATAGGAACGACCAAAGAAACCACAATTTTCAAAAAGAATATCACGGGTACCTGTCACATCTTTCATTTAGCCGAAACACGCTAATGATTCCTCAAGATTAAATCCCGGCTTTGAACACAATGAGGCCTTAACATGAGGAGATGCTCTGGATTGCGGGTTGAGAAATGATTGATGCTTAATCATTATCCCACCCGAAGAACCATGAAACTGCAGACGTCTGCTTCCAGAGAGCCCTTATTACTCGCTGCCCCTGAATTCCAGCCCCGGGGGCCCCAACTGCTAAACCACTCATCATCATAATACTGCTCTCTTTCAATGCCCGCCTGCAATATTTCACTTAAATAACGTTTTGGTTCTCTCCTCAACACCGCTTAGTTCATGGGAACCTAGTTTTATTTGGGCAAGAGACGGAACCACCCTTTGATATGTTATATGTGTATATGAACATGTAATTTCTCCATCATCAGTGCTGTGTCATGTAGACTTGAGTGGTGGTGGTGGTGGTGGTGGTGGTGGTGGGGGGGGGTTCTCCAGGGGAATGGGATTAGAAACCTTTAGACAGGAACATTTAATGGCCGAAACAGATGGAGCGGAGCTCTTCACTTGAATTAGAAAAATATATTTCACGTCTGCTTTCTGTCAGCGAGCGCGGAGGACGTGAGGTTTTGCACGGGGGACGGTTTCCGACCGTATGCTGCTTTCTTCCCGTCGCTTTGGCAACGGCGAGAGCGTTGAGCTCTTTTCCCATGTCGTGTTATAAGCTCACCTATCCGTACGTTTTGACGTTCCTGGGAGAGGAGGAAGGCAAGCCCTCTGGGATCTGCTTCTCCACGAGAAATCGTTTTTGCAGGCGTTTTTGTTCTCCCCAGCGGAGGGTTTAGATTGGGTCTTGGGCGTTGCAGGTCTGTGGACATGGCCGTATGAGAAGAGCTTGACATCAGATGTTCGTTTTTTTTGCAAGACAAACTCGTCTTCTTAGGCCGTGAAAACGTGGCGCGGGGGGGCAGGCTAGCCCAGGCTGGTGCGGCGGGGGGGGGGGGGAGGGGGGGGGGGGGCGTGTTGACGGGGGGAGGGTAAGGGGGGGGGGGGTGGAGAAGCAACATGGAGGTAAACAAGCAGCTGTCGTCCTCCAGGCCCGTCAGCACCTCTGCCACAGCGGTAAAGCATGCGGCAACAGAGGATGTCCGTTTGGCGTTGGCGTGGAGAACGGCTCGTAAATTACGCCGCCACCAGCCTCTCTCAGGATCTGCATCCGGTGTCTGGCGAACACACGTTCGCCCGCAACCACACACTGACACACACTGACACACACACACACACACACACTCAGGAACCCCTCACCCCGACTGACCCTTGCTGCTGTTGGGGTGATGACAGGGGGGGAGGGAGGGGGGGGGGTGTAGAAATGGGAGTCAGCGTGGGTTCTCACACTCCATCGTCCAGAGGGAAGGTCTCTCTCGCAGATGGTATCCCTGAGCCACCCTGTCTTGTGGGAGACATGGAAACACACTGGCCAGCGCTCACACAGCCCTAATGCAGAACAGATTCCCAGGGCTACCAGCCATGTACTTGGTGAGGAAAAAGGAGGGGAGGGGGGGGATAAGTTTCACTTAAAAGGATTGTGGGAGAGGGTTGATTTGGACCTGGCATCCACGGTGTGCCAATTAGTACTCGGGGCTCGGTGTGTGCGTGCGTGTGTGCGTGCGAAGCGGTGTTTAAGTAAACAAGGTATGTGTGCTGCGCAAATGCGTGTAATGAGAGTTTGGTTTGCGGAGCTGAAAAGAAGGAGTTAATTCTGCCCTTTTCTCTGATTGTGGAAACTCTCATAAAGAGAAGCCATAATGGTTTAGTTTAACCGTCCCGGCAGCCCTGTAAATACTGCGGTTCTCTCAGGTAGACAGAACTACATGTTCACAGGAATATCACTCTGCAAGACGTGCTAGCATTTATACATGCGCAAGCCTGTCTGTGCAAAGCCAATCCAAACATCTCCCTCCTCCTCCTCCTCTCCAGGTTCTCTCGCCATCCTCAAACCTCTGGACCGGGAGGAGCAGGAGGTCTTCAACCTGACCGTGGTGGCGGAGGACCAGGGCGTCCCGCCGCTCTCCTCCTCCCAGGTGCTGTGCGTGCAGGTGATCGACGTCAACGACGAGGCGCCGCTCTTCCAGCGGGCCGAGTTCGAGGCGCAGGTGACCGAGAACCAGGGACCGGGAACGGTCGTCCTCGCCGTCACCGCCACCGACCGTGACCAAGGTGAGCGATCCAACGCTCCTCGGTGCGTCGTATAGGCTGGGGGGGGGGTGGGGGGGGTGGGGGGGGCAGAGCTACGCGCTGAATTGATATTGACTTTACTTTCTCAACTCCGGGCTTGGGAATTACACATTAAGTAGATGTTAAATGACTGCACCGAGAAGTTACTTAACTCTTCCAGGAGGAATTGGAGGGGAAAACATGGGAACGTGCCAGAATCAGTTTGCACGCAACCAGGCGAGCGTTTGAGGAGGCAAGATGGATGGAGGGAGAGGCCGGGAGAGAGAGAGGGAGGGAGGGATAGAAAGCACCAAAGGGAAAGAAGAGAGGGGGGGAGATAAAGAGGGCAATATTGACATTGCGGATTCATAAACAGAGAATGAAAAAAATGAATGAGAGCGGGGGAAACAATGGAATGAAGGTTGGAGGGAGGAGAGGGGAGGGGAGGGAAGGAGGGAGGGAAGGAGGGAGGGAGGGAAGGAGGGAGGGTGGGAGGGAGGGAGGGAGGGAGGGTGGGAGGGAGGGAGGGCGGGAGGGAGGGTGGGAGGGAGGGTGGGTGGGAGGGAGGGTGGGAGGGAGGGCGGGAGGAACAAGGCAGAGGGAGTTGTAAAGGGATCCCAGTCTTTCCAGAGCTAACCACAGGCTGCGTTTGCTAATGGAGGCGCTTGTCTCCAGAGGCAGGATGGAGTCATCTAGTGTTCGTCCCCCTGAGCTGCTTCAAGGCCTCACAGATGCAGGATCACCCTGGTCTTCACTGGCTACTCCAGTCGCCCTTCCTTCAATGTGCATGTGTGTGTCTGTGTCCAGGCTCAAACGGTCTGGTGACCTACGGAGGACTAACAGAGAACGGATTCACCATCGACCCCAACACAGGTGTCATCTCCATCACCAGGAGCCTGGACAGAGAGATCCAGGAACACTACACACTCACAGGTAACTGTCCAAGTCCTGGCCTTAAGTCCCTGGTCTAAATTCAAGTCTTGTCCCATTGTCAGGCCTTCCACCGGCACCAACCTGCACATCTCCCCTCTCACTAATCTTCCATCATCTCTACCTCTCTCTCCTCGCCCCAGTCTACGCCAAGGATGGCGGTCTCCCTCCGAACTTTGCCAAGGCGGTGGTGCGCGTGTCGGTGGAGGACGAGAACGACAACGCCCCGGTGTTCGGCCGGCCCTGGTACACCCTGGAGGTCCCAGAGAACCAGCCCTCCGTGGATCTCTGCACCCTCAGGGCCAGCGACCCCGACATGGGGGCCAACGGGGAGCTGGAGTACCGGATCACCGGTGAGGCATGACCGCAACCGCATGTGTTCGATGGGCGTACGTTTGTGCGTGCGATTTCTGCTCGAGGTTGATTGTTCAGGGGTGTGTGCGCGCGTGTGTGTGAACTACCAGTCACATGACTTCAGCTTTCCCCCAATTCCCCCCCTGGAGGACAAATAAAGGTTTATCTAAGCTTTGTTCTTCTCCATCCTCCAATCAAGTTTACCGGACGATCCCTTCCAAATCCCCATCCAAGTCTCCCCAATGTCAAATTCCAGCGATAACCCCCGAGCAATGCATCTGTTTTCTCCAAGGGTCATGGTCAATAGCAATATCTGTTACGTTAACATGGAGGCTGTTTAGAAATCGCTGTTCTCCCTGAGTGGGTTGACAGAGTGTGCAGCCGGCTGTGTTTGATACATCTGGAAGGTTTTCCACGTACCATCCCTCTAGCCCATTCCATGGAGGTAACCACCCCTCCATGACCCTTGACCCCTTCTCCTTCTTCTGTTTCTCTTCACCGAGGGGCTCCTCAGCTTCTGCAGGCCACCTCCATCTGCCTGCGTCTCTCTCTCAATGGTCTGACGTCAAGTACTTGGAAGACAGTTTTGTGTTTGACGTTGCAGCCATGACAACTAATGAAGGAAGACCGTATGGGGGATATTGAGTGTACCTCTCTTTCCTACTGGATCTGACTCTCTCTTTCTCCCTCTCCCTCTCTCCTCTCTCTCTCCCAGCCGGAGATCCCAACGGGGACTTCCGCCTCCACGTCAGCACGGGGGTTCTGTCCACGTCAAGACCCCTGGACCGCGAGAGGAAGGCCGGGTACACCCTGGTGGTGACGTCCCAGGACCGGGGCAGTCCCTCTCTGAGCGGCACGGCCACGGTGGAGGTGAACGTCCTGGATGTGAACGACAACAGCCCGGCGTTCGGCAGCAGCAGCTTCAGTGTGGACGTGTCCGAGGATGCCTCAGAAGGCTCCCTGGTCCTGGAGGTACGTCGAGGAGGGCCGGATTATCCTGGGATTATCCTGGGATTATTAGTCATTTATAGAGATTATGATTCATATTCATAATTTGTTGAGAGGAACCCAATTAACTGCTGGGATCCTTTCATTACTTTAATGATGCTTTTAAGGGGAGGAGGCCTGGAGGGTATTGCCATGTGTTCGTATGGATCCGAAGGAACTGTTCACAAGCTCCACCTACTGTAAAGCGGAACAATTCCTCCCCCCCGTTTCCTAGGTGACGGCCACGGATGCGGATGAGGGCCTGAACGGGAAGGTGCTGTACTTCCTGAGCAGCGAGGCCCGGGGAGCGTTCGCCGTGGACGAGAGGAACGGCCGCATTACCACGACAACGCCGCTGGACCGGGAGAAGAGGGCCTCCTACATCTTCCAGGTGTTCGCCGTGGACCTCTCACCTGCAGAGCCACGCAACACCTCTGCTCAGGTAAGACGGGAGGGGGACAGTTTATTGCTAGCATTAGCATCTGATTCCAGGAAGGTGTTTTCAATGTATGTGTGACCTGTAGTCAAACTAATCAAAATCGACTGTTAGCTCTAGAATGTTCCTGACAGGAATTTTTTAGTTCGCTTGCGTAATCTACTTGTGTAAAGTAAAAAAAACATCCTCCCTGTTGTATATTGATATCTCCCCTTTCCTTCAGGTGACAGTCACCATATTGGATGTGAACGACAATGCCCCTTTCTTCATCCAAGACCCCCTGGTGGTAGAGGTCTCCGGCCTCCAATCCCAGCGCCTCGTGGCCACCATGAGAGCCGAGGACAAGGACTTTGGGGCCAACGGCTCCGTGTTCTACCGCTTCGCCTCCCCCGTGAGGGGCTTCAGCATTAACTCCTTGACAGGGGAGATCCAGGCTACGGAGCCCCCGGGGGGACTGACCCAAGCCCAGAGGACCCTGCTGGTGGAGGCCATGGACCAGGGCAGCCCGGCCCAGTCCTCCCTTGGGGTGGTGGTGGTCTACGTGAGGGAGCAGCAGTACCAGGGCATACGCTTCTCCCGCAATGCCAGGGACGTCAGCATCCAGGAGAACGCAGAGCAAGGTCTGCAAGCCAGGATTTCTCTCTTCTTTATTTCTTGTTGCTTTACTTCTATAGGTCATGTCCAAGGTAATATAATGAGGTCTAATTACGACATCTCTGCCCTCGTTTCCTGTGCAGGTACCGCAGTAGCCCAGGCCCAAGCCCAGTACCCAGATGGCACCCGCAGTGGCATCAGCTACAGCCTCTTCAGTGGCAACAGGGAGCAAGCCTTCAGGATCAGCTCTGCCACAGGTGAGACTGTTCAGGATATCTGTCCGGTATCTGTCCGGTATCTGCACCTGTTTGGTACCTGTCTGGTATTCTACCAGTACCTGTCTGGTATCTTTCTGGTACCTGTCTGGTATTCTACCAGTACCTGTCTGGTATCTTTCTGGTACCTGTCTGGTATTCTACCAGTACCTGTCTGGTATCTTTCTGGTACCTGTCTGGTATTCTACCAGTACCTGTCTGGTATCTTTCTGGTACCTGTCTGGTATTCTACCAGTACCTTTCTGGTATCCTTCCAGTACCTGTCTCTTACCTGTATCTGACCTGTGCCGTACCTGTCCTGCAGGTGAGATCTGGGTGCAGAGCTCCAAGGGGCTGGACTTTGAGGACACCCCCAGACTCCGCCTAGTGGTGAAGGCTGAGACTGCCTCCTCCACGTCCTACATGGCGGTCAACCTGATCCTGCAAGACGTCAACGACAACCTGCCTCGCTTCCAGCTGCAGAACTATGTAGCCTACATGAGAGAGGCCCAGGGATATGAGAGGCCTATTATACAGGTATCAGTCACGCACGTCCGTGGGCTTACAAGCAGAGACCAAAACAATATCATATACACACACATATGTACGTGAACACACACAGACACAAACACACTTTTGATTGAATCTCCCTCCTGTTCCTCCTCCCCTCCTGCTAGGTCATGGCTGAGGATGTGGACCAGGGTCAAAACGGCCAGGTGACCTACTCCATCCAGCAGTCAGGAGGCATGAGCGGCCTCTTCAAGATCGACCCTGTGACAGGAAGCATCAGCACGGCGGCCATCATGGACCGCGAGATCTGGACCCAGGCCAGGTGAGGCCTCATCCGGAAACGCATCCTCAAGCGGGATAGATTCCGTGCCGGCAGAGATTGTTTTCCCCAAGTAGTTTTCCTGTTATTAGCAACAAACCTCTTTCTCCTCTGTCTCACTTATCTGCCCTTTCTTGTTGAGTCCGCAGTAGGAAAAATGAAGAAGTGTAGATCAGAATCATGAAACATGTTGTGTGTTTATTCTTGACAGGCTGGTTATCACGGCGACAGACAAAGGCAGCCCCCGATTGGCCGGTTCGGCCACTCTGACGGTGATTATTGTCGACCAGAACGACAACAGTCCCACCATCCCCCTCCCTCGAGAGATTCGCATCCCAGAGAGTGAGTCTGTTAGCGACACACACCGCACAGCCAACAGTGAAACCAAACGCTAAAGCACAACCGTGTTAGCATACAACTGACACTAAACCATTACTAAACAACTAACTACGCCTTGAAATCCTAAAACTAGCGTATCTCTTTGTGGGAAATCCATGAGGTTTACCTTGCAACTTTCCTGTTAGCTTCTCACCTGTTGCCTCCACCTTGATCACGTTTTTTTAAACTTCTCTGCAACACCCGCCATCTTCTCACCCCTGCAGACACCCTCATCGGCACGGAGATCACCTTGGTGACGGGTAACGACGTGGACTCCAGCCCCGCCCTGGCGTATTCTCTGCAGCTGGACCCCTCGTCGCTAGGCCACTTCGGCATCCACCGCTACAGTGGGGGCGTGTCTCTGACGGGGGCCCTGGACTTCGAGCAGAGGACCTGGTACACACTGACGGTGCGGGCCACGGACTCCCGGCATCAGACGGAGGCTAATATCACCATCTTGGTGGAGGACATCAACGACAATGCCCCCACCTTCACTCAAGACCTCTATCAGGTGTGAAAGTCTTTTCTATACTGTCTCTCTGCCATTCAATATTCACAGGTTAATTAGCCTTACATATAAACACTTCTTGTTATAGAAATACATATAATTCTTGTTTTACTGCTGGTTATATTTGACCTGTTTATATGTTGGATTTGTTCTGTTATATTCTGAAGCTGCTTACTCTCCTTACTTACTGGTGTACCGCTAATTGTGTAATATATTTAGCTGTCAGCAGGAAGGACAGGTTCCCACTAAACTTGTCAGCCATAACTTCTTTACCTTCTTGGGTCTTCACACCTTGTTAAATTTGATAGACAGGAAAGCAAATTACCTTCAGAAACTAATTTATTCCGAAATGCCTCCTTGTCTGCGTACACAAACATTCAGACGCGCGCACACACACACACACACACACACACACACACTGTGAGGGTGATAAAAGTTAACTGGCTAATCTCCCATGAATGTGTCTCCACTGGGGTAAGGTTCCCAAGATGAAATTGCAACGTTTACTATAGGGGCTCATAACTTTGAGACATAAAAATAGAAAAATTCAAGTAACTTTACCCCTGCATCTTTCCTTAGTGAGAGAGCTAGAAAGTTAATTAGAATGAAACATTCAACATTTGACACGCTGGAGCTACTTACTGTACAATTGCCTGCAGGCACATTTAGTTAGTTTAGTTAGTAAAAACATATACGGTGATGTAAATCTTTGTGTCTCTAGGTAACGCTGCCTGAACACAGCCCACCAGGAAGTGTGGTTGTCACGGTAACAGCGACCGACAGTGACTCGGGGGAGAACGGAAAGGTCACCTATCGCGTGATGTCATCGACACAGGAGGGATTCTACATCGACCCCAGCAATGGTATGGAAGAAATCCCTCTTTTCTAGATACCAGACCTCATCGGATCAAACATAAACATGTTTCTCATCACTGATTGGCTCCTTCTGTCTGACCCCCCACTTCCCCCACCCCAGGAACCCTGTTCATCAACCAGAGGGCAGAGTTTGACCCTGAGAGGCCGTCAGTCAGCGTGGTCATCGAGGCTCGGGATGGAGGCTCCCCCACTCTTTCCTCCCTCACCACAGTGCAGGTTCACCTCTCAGACGTCAACGACCACGCCCCTGTTTTCCACCAATCAGAGTACAGGTAAGCAACTCTTCTTCCCGTAAGAAAAATGCATAGAATTGTATTGTGCTCATTCTTTTCAGAGTGACTTCATATTGTAGTTCTAATTTCAGGGCCACAGTGTCAGAGGATACTGTTGCCGGGGCGACCATCTTGACCCTGGAGGCATTTGACGCCGATCTCTCAAGGGAGAACTGCGGCTTTGACTTCGCTATCGCCAGCGGCAACGGCGGCAACGCGTTCCAGATTGAAAGCAGCGTGCGCTTCCTGGAGGGTCGGGGCTTCCAGACCGTGGGAACCCTCCTATTGGCCGAGGGGCTGGACTTTGAAGCCACGCCCATTTACAACCTCACCATCGTGGTGTCGGACCGAGGCGTTCCCCAGCGCAGTTCTAGCGTCGCCGCTGTCATCACCGTGGGCGACGTTAACGACAACCCGCCGGCGTTCAGCCGGGCGGAGTACAGCGTGTCCCTGAGCGAGGGAGCGGCGTCCGGAACTGAGATCCTACGACTGACAGCTACAGGTGCTTCTCTTCTTCTTCTATTTCTATCTCTTGCTTCCCTCTCACTCTCTGTTCATTACACATCTTTCATTGCCGCATATTGAACAACATCTACTATCTCCTACTCAGACCCAGACTCGGCCCCCAATGCTGAGGTCCAGTACTCCATCAGCTCCGGGGACGAGCTCCAGCTGTTCACCGTGGACCAGTGGAGCGGAGCCCTCCGCCTTCAGAGAGCCCTCGACCGCGAGCACCAACCCTCTCACGTGGTCATCATCCAGGCCTCGGATGGGCAGGGCCACTTCGCCCTGGCCCCGGTCACCGTGGAGGTGAAGGACGTGAACGACAACCGGCCCTTCTTCCCTGTCGAGACCCTGACGGCCAGCATCAAGGAGAACCAGCCGGTCAACTCGGCCGTGACCGTCCTCCACGCCATCGACCACGACACCGGGATGTTTGGCCAGCTGAGGTACTCCCTGCTGGAGCGCTCTGGCCCAGGGAAGGAGGCTTTTATTGTGGACCACAACTCTGGGGAGGTCCGAGCCAGGATGAGTTTTGACTTTGAGAAGGTCAACTCCTTTCACTTTGTGGCGCTGGCCATGGATGCCGGCAACCACTCGGCCACGGTGACGGTGCAGGTGTACGTGACAGGCGAGGACGAGTACGACCCGCTCTTCGCCTCACCCGAGTTCTCCTTCGAGGTGCCTGAGGGGGCGAGGAAGGGCCAGAGCATTGGCCAGGTGCAGGCGAGCGACGAGGACGGCGGCGTGGACGGAATCATCCTCTACACCCTCGCCAGCCCATCCCCTTACTTCGACCTCAACAAAACCACGGGGGAGGTCCTGCTTAAGATGGATGGCTCGGGCGGTGGTGGCGCCGGAGGGTCAGGCAGGGCCAAACGAGAGGCCAGGGTCATGACTCTGGATGTGTCGGCCCACAGCCCGTTGGACACATCGCGGGTCGCCAAGGCCCAGTTGACCATCGATGTGACCAACACAGGCTTTGGCCTGGCACCGGACGTCAACGTTCTCTTGGTCAGTATCATCGCCGTGTCGTTGGGGGTCATCGTGCTGCTGGTGGTCATGGCTATCGTGGTGTTTCTGGTTAAGTCCCGGCGGAGGAAGAAGAGCCAGGAAGCAGCGAACAGAACCGTATCCGGTACCGCCCTCCAGAAACTGGACCAGTCCAAACCAGGAGCGGGGAGCGAGCGCATCTACCACCAGGCCTTACCGGGCTATGTGGCCGACCAGGGCGGGTCAGGCGGCGGGCCCTACACCCGCGGCGGCTCCCTGGATCCGTCTCACTCCAGCGGGCGTGGATCGGCGGAAGCGGCCGAGGATGACGAGATCCGGATGATCAACGAGTACCCTCGTGTGGCCTCCATCACCTCGTCCATGCAGGAGCACATCTCAGCCCGTGGGCCGGATTCTGGCATCCAGCAGGATGCCGACCAGCTGTCCGACATCTCCTGCGAGCCGGCTGCCCTGGAGGGCAGCGCCTGGTTCAAGGGGAAGAAGCTGGGGGGGAGCGTGAGCGGGACCCTGCTCTCCGGTCAGCTTCCTGTCTACCGGGATGAGGGCGGCGGCTACCTGGGAGTGGGTCGAGGCCTGAACATCTCCCACCCGAAGGACTACGCCTTCCCCGAGGACGGGAAGCCCCACGTGGACGGCTCCCTCACTGCGATTGTGGCCAGCGATGAGGAGCTGAGGGGCAGCTACAACTGGGACTACCTCCTCAACTGGTGCCCGCAGTTCCAACCCCTGGCCAACGTGTTCACCGAGATCGCCCGGCTCAAGGACGAGACGGCCCAGCAGGGTCAGAACCCCCGGCAACCCTTCCAGCCCAAGGCCAAGGCCGACCCCAAACCCCGCATCGACCCGCCGCCCCTCATCACGGCTGTGGCCCACCCGGGCGCCATGTCAGTGCCCCCTAAGGTGCCCGTCATAGGACGGACGTTCCCCCACCTGGCCACTCTGCGGAGGTCACCGATCAGCCACGAGGGCTCCATCTCCTCCGCGGCCATGTCCCCCAGCTTCTCCCCTTCCTTGTCCCCACTGGCTGCTCGCTCCCCGGCCGTATCGCCCTTCGGGATCAACCAGGGCCCCTCGGCCTCCATGATCAGCACCCGGGAGCCCTCCTTGGAGCAGAGTCCAGAGCATGAAATGAGGATCTGAATGCGCAGCCATGCTCCGGCATCTTTACCAGGATTTAGGACCAGTTTCCCTGCATGTGGGAAACAGAGTGATTGTACTGTTGTTTTCCGTGGTGAGATTTCACCCGTATCTATGAAGGGGCATGGGTGGACTGGATTCTGCTGCCCCCTCAACCCCACAACCCCCCCCCACCACCCAACACCCAACCTCATCAATGAGGGCGATGACGCCTGGAACATTTCGAGGGACACTTTGGATTTAGAGAGGAGAGCGCGTTCACACCTCGTCTGGATGTCGCTGTGCGACGAGAGACCCTTCCTCTATTTGGGGAGCCGGGCCTTGTCCCTGTGAGGCTGCGCTGAGGTGGAGCATGGATGCGTGTAGAGAAAAAAAGGAACGTGGGTGGATGTGGTGGAGTGGGGATGTGCTTCCGCTTCCCCCTGCCACGCCACACCCCCGGTATGACGCAGGGCTCTCTGAGAACTGCCATGGGCTGTGTGTTAAGAGCAAGTCTACTAGCTGGACACACACACACACACACCCTGCAGTCCAAGTGGCCTCAGTAGTCAAAGTCTATAGATGTTTTCATGTCTCTCACTGGCTGGCCAGAGAGCTCAAGGTGTCAGTCGTCCCTCATGCTGTGGACTGGGTTCCCTCTTCTGTTTAAACTCATGTTAAGGCTGCTGCTTTCCAGAACACTTCTCATCACTACTTCTGTAGATCCCCCACGGACAAGGTGTCTTCAAAATGACTCAGAAATAGCCAACGATTGCACAGCGGGAAAGGGGGTTGAGATCATTGTTGTGTTTTTTACAGAGGCCACTTCGGTTGTGTTTTTTCGTTGTTCTTCCTTTATGATTCTATATTGTTTTATGATTTATGACTGTTACTGTCAATATCTCACAAGGTGAGGTTCGGATTTCAATGTAATGTGCCTATATGTATATTAGTGCGTATGTTAGCTATGGTATGTAAGTGGCTTTATGCCGTTTTGTTTAAGGGCCTTCCCTGTGTTACTGTGCCTGTTCTGATGTGGGCGAAAAGAACATTTTCCTGTTTTTATCATTATTTATATAAAACATTTCGGAACTGTGGTCCACGAGTACGGCAGGAAATCCTGGTCAGATTTCACTAAACACCGTTCTCTCCAACCTGCGCCTGGAATGGAAACGGACTACAAAAAGAAATGGAATTTAAGAAAAATGACCCACAGATGATTACAAGTGATGGCACAGACGGCTAAGACCAGCTGCCTCTGTGGCACAGTTTTGGAGTAGGCTCTCTGTCTCTCTGTCTGGTTGGCCAAAGAGAGCATTAGCTTAATCAGGCGGTACTGTAGTTAGTCATGGCCATGTTCCCGAGAGGAGTTAGAGGAAAGCATGCCTTACCGCATCCTGGAACCGAACGTTTGTCAAATGTTAGACTAGGCAGGACTGTTTTGGAGAAAAAAGTTGTCAAATGGTAGATCTTCAAAAATCCCACCCCTCCAAATGATGTGGAAATGGTCAAAGTTAGACCTCAGAAAGCAGCGCTCCTTTATTGTCCAGTGAGTTCTTTTTATCCTGTCCCCAAAAGTAAACTGTTAAACATCTGGTTCCTCTGGAGTTCAGGGAGATGTTGATGTATTCGATCACCTCTGTGTCTTTCAACGAAGTGCTTCCGGGCTACCTGAAGAAGTCCACGTGGAACACCATCATGTCCACCATCATCATCACCATCCTCTGCCTTGTGAAAACTCAAGTTTCATTTCATCCAAGTCGCAGTCCAACCAGAATAGCACAAAAACACGAGCAAGGGTTGTGGATTCACTACATCATCTGTTTCGGGTTTGTTTTACAGCATTTAACACGTGTTTAGGTCTCTCATAAGGAGGTGGAAAGCTGTGTCCAGGTTCCATGTGTTTCTCCCATCGACATTGTCCTCCCGCTGCTCCCATTGTTTGGGTCCGGTCTTGGACCTGCTACCGGAGCAAGAGAGAGAAGTGCAAGCTTTAAAGCAGCCGTGTCTTCTCCAGGATTCACTCTCCTTTATTCGAGGTTCCGCGGTTCAGGGCAGTTGTGGAGACTCTACAGAGGTGATCCTCGTGTTTTCGGATGTCTTCGGTGGAAGGGTTTGGCGTCTGCTGCTTACCGGGTGCGACGGAACAGGAGAACAACCGCCACCCCTTGCCATGGTGGCCCTGGTTCTGCTAGAGTTTCCTCCGTACTGTAACCCGTTCAGAACCAACCAGTCCGGCTATGACTCAACGTGGTCGGCCATGACACGTCCGGGGTTGGAAAGCCTCCATTTTGGAGCCCTCTCTGAGACTCCTGCCAGTACTTCAAGGCAGAACCGGGGGCAGAAACCATCTGTACATATATTTAAAAAGCAAATAAATTCCTACTGATCTCTTTTGACAAAACTGGAGTCTGTTTCCTCTTTCTCTGTCTCTGTGTTTTCTGATTCAAAACCAAGGTCCTGGGATTGGCGAATTAAAAAGCAATTAAAGCGCAACAATGTCCCAGTCATCTGGGCTTTCGACAGTAACCCTGTCGAGCCAGAGTCAGATTCGTTCCTTCATTAAAATACTATTATCCGGAGGTGGGGGTGGGGTGGGGGGGAGGAAGGGCTGGGTTTTGTCCAGGATTGGAGCGGCCTTTCTGGGGGCACGGGGCCAGAAAGCTAGGGGCCTGACATCCACAAAGCCTCCATCTGGCTCTCAGGAAGATGGGCTCTACTGTACCAGACCTTGTGAAAAAAAAAAAAATCCAAATACTTTGCGAGTTAAGACAGTGAAACCAGTAGAACTGTACCTTAAGGTTTTACTTACAAGGATGATAGAAATGACATGGGCAAGTACATGGAACAGAATGTCAGGGAAAAAGTTATTTAATCAGGTCTCCTGAAACACCAACACAGGGAATCCACATTGGAAAAAACACAACAGTCTGGATGCCCCAAGATACATTTACTCATTTAGCAGACACTTTTATCCAAAGCAACTTGCAGTAAGTACAGGGACATTCTCCCTGAGGCAAGTAGGGTGAAGTGCCCTGCCCAAGGACACAACATCAGATAGCCACAGCCAGGGCTCGATCTCACAGCCTCCCGGTCATGAGGCCAACGCCTTAACCCGTAGAGCCATCTGACGTCCCTCAGATACTGTAGTCTGACATCACCATGGCGGAAGGATTTCTGCAAAACAGGACCAAGGTTTAAACAGAGACCAAACAGCAAACACACAGGTGTAGGAGAAAGGAAGCTAATTAGCCTGGGTCATGACAGGATCTTAATCAAGAGATTTCAACCGATCCAACTGGGCTAGATACAATATTTCACCTGGAGGTGAAACAGCATTGCAGGTGAGTTATGGGATACCTTTGATCAACTTTCATTTGATCCAATACCCCTTTTTACCACCAACTAACCCTAACCCTAACAAAGAGGGCTTCACAAATGCCAGAAGATCACTGGTGGTCGTCGTCACTTGGAGTTAAGGGTTCTGGTTTAGAGGCTCCGTCCCAGTTCTAACTGGGTTCAGTGGAGCAGTTAAACCAGCAATGTCCAGAACCTTCTGGAAGTCCAGAAGAACATATCGAGCGGTTATAGCAGCGCGTTCGATGTTGACGTAGCTCGCCCCGGCCGGGTAGTTAGATTTTTGTTTGTCTCATATGGAGAACAGACGTGTTTGCTTAGCTGCGGCAGGATTTCTGCCTCATTTGGTCATCATACAGAACTATGCAAGCCGTTTCTCCCAACAACCTCACTCGCTGGGTCGGAGCAGATGGGGGAGACTACGGGCGGAGCGAGGAGGTTGTAAGTATTAGTATTCAATGCTGGTTTTGCACTTCAGCTTTTGAAGTGGAAATGGTAACGTATTCACTGGCGGACATTGTTAGGGAAACCTTAACCTTTTCCACAAAGGGAACAACCGCAACTGAATACGGTTGAGAGAAAAAAAGCCGGGTTCGCTGAGGATAAGCTGTAGTTCATTCTGCAGGAATCCTCCTCCCTTCAGTCAAGGTTATCACCGCGTGGGAATCGAGCCAATCTCGCTGGCCTTGCCTGTGCGTAAATACAACACGTGTGTTCAACATAACTTCTGCAGTGAAGTAAGAAATGGGGGATGTTTTCCAGATTCTGACAGCTCGTTGTATATGTCTACGGTAACAATAAAAACAATGTGTGTGCTGTGTGCCTGCTGGCCACTCGCTCACATCCAACTCAACACACAGTTGTGTTTATGATTCTGTCCTTTCCAGACTGTACTTCCTTGTCTACACCCCAGCCCTAGCACTAGTATTACCCTGCAACTATGTGTGCTATACTTTACCCTGCTGCTGCTGTTGTGAACTGCAATTTCCACCCCCTGGAGGACAAATAAAGGTTTATCTAATCTTTTATCTAATCTAGACCCTGTTGCAGCATTAGTCCTACCCCTAGCCTGGCAACAGCATCAGTTCTGTGTCCTAGCCCCATGCCTGACTGCAACCTTAGCCAGAGCCCTAGCCCCATCTGCGGCCCAACCCTGGGTCTAGATGCAGCCCTAGTTCCAGGCAAAGGCTAGACCACAAATCCGGCCCTGGTCTTAACCCTAGCTACAACCACAGCACAGCAGTTTAATTGAAAACAAAGCCTTAATGACCCACACCCTCACAACATCCACATCATGGCCGAATCACACAAGACGCACTCCAGTTTCAGTCCTTCCTTCGTCTCGCACTGCTAGAACACACAAGACCCGGAAGCGAGCCGTACTCAAGTTGGTCGTCAGGGCGTGGATCCGGATCGTTCCGCGGAGCCGTGTTTACCTTTAACGTCTCCTCCGACAAATGGTACACAGCGTACATCATGGATGGTCAGTGTGAGCATCGGTCCAATCTCCCTTGAAATCTGAATCATGAAAAAATAAACAAGGAAAAAGGCGCCTTCTGGCACACCATAGACCCAAGTGTAAGATTTAAATTTATTACCGTTTAAACGTTTGCCACAGAGTACGAGTCTGGAATTTCCATTTAGCCTTCATTTGTCAAGAAAAGGAACTTTCTCCTCGACAGTTTCTGGAATCGGCTGCTTGCGTGTGTTTTTTGTTGTTTTTTTAATCGTTAGCATGTCAGTGGTGTAAAAGAGAGACGTTGGGCCTTTAAGAGTTCGGAGGAGAAAAGCCATGTACAGCAGTCTTGTAATTATGCAGTTTGACAAGTATCACTCTCCTACTGAAACGCCAAAAGCTTCCCTGAGAAAACATTCCGAGAAAGCACACTCCACAAAATACCTTGTCTGCCTCCTCATTGGTCAAGGCTGTTTTGTAGTTCAACTTGGAAGAATAAGCCTCTAAACGTTGCACTAGGTTTGGTTTACTGTGTTACTGTTGACTTGTGAGATACCTTTACGTTCTCACTCTACTGTGTGTGTGTGTGTGTGTGTTTGAGGTTTGGGACCTGCCTCGTCCTGATTTAAGACTTATAAACCATAAATGTTCATAAATGTTGTGCTCATTAAGGTTGCGGTGTGGGGTTTGATAGCTGGTTGGTTGTTTGAGCACGCCATCTCAGAAGAGGCTTTGAGCGTGAGAGAGGAAAGCGAGAAAGGAAACAAGAGAGAAGCTGTCTTGAAAATAGCCACTCTATCTTAATTGCAACCTTGAAGCTTTTTTTTCTCTCTTACTAGCCTCCCTTTTCTCTGTTCAACCTCCTTTTCCCTCCCTCCTTCCCTCCCTCCCTTCCTCCCCCCTCCCTCCCTTCCTCCCCCGCTCCTGCCTTCCTTTCCTCCACTCCTTCCTACCTCCTCTCCCCTCTCCTCCCAATCTTAATTCCCAAACGTTTTCTCTCCAAACTCCCTCCTTCCCTCCCTCTCCTCTCCCCCCAAAACCTCATCTTCTCCTCCTCTCCCCCTAAATCCTCCTCCTCTCTTCCTCTCCCCCTAAACCCTCATCCTCTCTTCCCCCACCTTCCTCTTAATCTCTCTTCCCTCCCCGTTTTCAGAAAGGCGTTTGAACGGTTAACTCCGAGCGAAGGCGTTAAGGCTCCATTTGGACACTTTAATGAGGACGCCATCTTCTAACGACCCTGACCTCCCCGAACCCGTGGGGCAGTCTCCCTCGCCTTCGACAAGCGCAGAACTCCACAGGACAACCATTATTGTTGGGGCTCTCGTTCGGACACGGAAAGGACTGTGTAAGCACCTGAAAGATACCACAGCCTAGAGAACCTGACGCACAACTTCCTCTCCTTGCGCAGTTTCTCTTTGGACGGATCAGATTATCATGCAAAGTAGACATTCCAAGAACTCGTTCTGTAGTTATTCTTTTGTAGAGTGCTTCTAGAACCTTGTGTAAACAATGACACTGTTATTTTGGCGGCTGAATGCCAGAGATTAGCTTTGCGTTACACTTGCGGTCTTAATGCTGATGGAAAACATGACGCAAGGATATTTAGACTCTCTCTCTCTCCCATCTTTTTCAGTGGACTTAGCTCACCTAGTGTTCGTTAGCTGGCTGTGAAAACACGGTAAAACCATCTCACAACGATCTTTTGTCATGGAAGAGCACCCTTAAACGACCATCTCCCTTCCTTCCACTTTATCGAGTCGACTTCTTCAGCCTTGGCGCGCTGTTCACAGCTCTCTTTCGCACACACACACGGATCATTACGGTTGCTGAATGTGCAGATTGGACACAGCCAGAAGCTTTGTAAGCACCCTAACACCTGTTTCCTTTCAACTTCAATCGCTGCCCCAGGTTTTATCTTCACCCTGAACCTCCCCCCCCTCCCCCCCCTCCCCCCCCTCCCCCCCCCCATACCCGCTCGGCCTCTTATCGAGCCCCTCCAGTCTTTCCCAGCGCTCTCTATCTCTTCTCGCCAAAGCGTCCAATCACACGGCACCCCCCCCCCCCCCCCCCCCCCCCCCCCACACCCGGGCCCCCTTTTGAGCTGCAGAGGAGAGGTGAGAAAATGAAAACATGGCAGCAGAGAACAAGACAAGCACATAGACATCTAAGTTTTGGTGGTGGGGTTGGCATCTGTGTGTGTGTGCGTGTGTTTGTGTGTGTTTGTGTGTGTTTGTGTGTGTGTGTGGGGAGGGGAGGGGGGGTTATTCCAATCCTGACCAGGACTGACACTAGTTCACACAGGATCTAATACCTTACACACACACACACACACATTCTCCTATTTGAGTCCCCCGAGGGTCATGTTTCGAGGTGTGTTGCACACCCTGCGGTGCGTCTCTCTCCAGTGCGGCTTGCGTGACAAACAGAGCGGGAGGATATGAACCAGCCTCTGACTCTCGCTGGCTCAGGGCTCCGACTGGACTATTTTTAGTGAGCTTTCACTTTTCTTCTCTCCTTGTGGTCGAGGGAAAAAGAAGGAACAGTGAAAAAGTGACAGGAGAGAGGATCCAGCCCAGGCCGAGCGAGCCTGGTTCTCATTTAGGGGCTGACCCAGCCTCGCAGGAGTGCCCTCGCAGTGTGACGCACACACACTCTCTCTCTCTCTCTCGCTCTCTCTCTTGCTTTCTCTCTCTCTCTTCCTCTTGCTCTCTCTCTCTCTCTCTCTCTCTCTCACACACACCTTTGCTCACACACTTTCATAAGCACCCACTTCATCTCTCACGCACACACACGTACTGCACATGAGAACAAACATCTTTACACACACTTTTCTCTCTCTCTCACACACACACACACAAACTTGTCCTAGAGCGAGGGAGGGAGAGAAAGCGAGAGAGAGAGAAAAGGAGGCCTTGAATCACTGCCACCTATAGAGACTTGCTTTGTAGACTCTGACACCATCTCTAAGCTGCTGTTACTGCTTTGACGTCAACAAGAAATGTTCGTTTCGAGCCAATGGATCTATTCCTGTCTGGAGTGTGTACAGCTTTGTTTGGGCTAATCAGTTCTGTGTGTTGATGTGACCCCAAATAAGAGTTCAGTGTTCAGAGTTTCCAGAAATTACGTGAAATAATAGATTTTTGAATAATAATCATTTACAGAAAAGCTCTTTTTTTTAAGGTACAAAGGGTCAACTTTTTAGCACATAAATTAAGATCCATTTGTCTTATTTTATGTTCTTGCTTGAGGAATGTTGAGGCGAATATGCTCTATTTATCAATGCAAATGAGGGAGTTTTTGGAAGGTAGACGTTCATTAATCAACATTGCAACCCTGGTGATGGCGTGTTTGATGGTGACGTGTGGGGAAAACAAACGCTCGATATTTGGAAGTGGAGGTTTAGTGAGAGCAGCAGTAAAGAGCGGGGTCACTGGGCAGCTGCCAGTGGGAGTGGACTAGAGGAGAGAGGAAGAGGTCTGTAGTGGGGATGTGGCCAGCAAGAGTCACTCACTGAACACACACACACATAGTCAGCTCACGCACATGCTCACACACACACACACACACACACACACATAGTCAGCTCACGCACATGCTCACACACACACACACACACACATAGTCAGCTCACGCACATGCTCACACACACACACACACACACACATAGTCAGCTCACGCACATGCTCACACACACACACACACACACACATAGTCAGCTCACACACATGCTCACACACACACACACACACACACACATAGTCAGCTCACGCACATGCTCACACACACACACACACACACACACATAGTCAGCTCACGCACATGCTCACACACACACACACACACACACATAGTCAGCTCACACACATGCTCACACACACACACACACACACAGTCATCTCACGCACATGCTCACACACACACACACAGTCATCTCACACACATGCTCACACACACACACACACAGTCATCTCACGCACATGCTCACACACACACACACAGTCATCTCACGCACATGCTCACACACACACACACAGTCATCTCACACACATGCTCACACACACACACAGTCATCTCACACACACTTGCACACATAAAGAAGGGTGTGGGATAGTCTGGCCTTAACTTGACTAATGCCTTTATTTTGAATCACTATTATGGGCTGGCGTTGCTAGGCTGGGGTTCAGAGTTCACGTGGATGGCACCCAGTTGGAGGGGAAGAGAGGAAAGAGAGAAAGACAAAGGAGGCTGGTGAAGGTGTGCCAGTGTTTAGTCCTCCAGCGGTGACGTCAGCAAGGGGAGCTGTGCCAAACCCCGGCCTGCCTGTCAGGCCTCGAGTCTGGGGGGATTGTCAGGATGTCAACCACAGATTTTGGAGGACATCAGGGCAAAGTTGTTAGCCTCCCTCCACTTCTCCCTCTCTCTCTCTCTCTCTCTCTGTCCCCCTCTCTCTCTATCTCTGTCCCTCTCTCTTGCGCTCTCTCTCTCCCCTCTGCTCGCCCCTCCCTCTTTTTTCTCTCCAGCTTCTCGGTTGTTTTATACGTTTCAAGCTTGTAAGTCTTTTTGGGTCACTCAATCAATCTGCTCTATCTCCTGGAGATCTCTCTTCCTCTCGCCCACCCCCCCTCCCCTCCCCTCCCTCCTCCCCCCTCAGTACTCCCATTACTACTTCTCTCCTCCCTCTCTTTGACCTTTGCCCTCGCTCCCTCTTCTCGTCGTTGGCCCTGTGGAGAAATGAGCCAGAGGGCTGGAGCAGATATGCAGCTAAAGAAAACACAGTTGAACTAACAGCAGAGTCGCAGAGGACAAACAACAACTCCATGCCTTTAAAAGGGGAAACAATAAGTCTAGGAAGGTTTCGCTAGCAGAGCTATTGTATGACACCGATTTAACATCGGATGGAGGAATAGATGCGTCTCCGAACGCTTTTTTCTTCTCTCTCTCTCTCTTCAGGATGGGGGTGGTGGGGGGGGGGGGGGGGGGGCGGTGCAATCCGAGAAGTCCGTCGTGTAAAACAGAACCCGCCGACCAGATGTGTCGTAAACGGGCCAAACAGAGAGCGGGGGGAGAGTGGGGGGGTGGAGAGTGGGGGGGGGGGGCGTTCGATCACTGTTCCCTTCCCGACCGCCCCTGACTAGCGTGCGCTTCGCCTTCTGACAGGCGTGCGACCGAATATCCAGCCCCCCCGTCCCCCCCCCCACCCCACCCCACTTCTGCAACCTGAACGCAGAGAGAGAGAAAAGATTATCCCCCGGCAGTTTTTTTCAAATGTAATAAAACGAATAGAGAGAGAGAAGAGGGGGGGGGGAGGAAGAGTCCAGGTCTTCGCTCTCTCATGTCGAAGGTACGACCGGCATTCCTTTCCCGTTAGACAGGAGCACTCCGCTGTTCCGGCGCATGCGCATGCTAACGGCTGTCATGGAATCAATAAGAACAGGGAGAATGAGCAGCGACTGGGGCAGAACACAGAGGCACTGCTGCTCTCTATGGAGGAAGCCTGCTACTGCTGATACTGTATCGGCCCGTTAAGAAGGAGAAAAAAACCCCAAAGAGGACAGATTGCACTGGGAGTACAGAGAGATGTTTTTTGTGGTCTTCTAGACTGAAGAGAAGGAGGCTGTGTTCGTTAAGTTTGACAATTGAAAGGCTATCTGGTTCAACGGAAATGAAAAAGATGGTGTGTGGAGATTTTTCTGTGAATTCATTCAATTCAAATCAGAAATCTACTATTGATAAGCCCAGTAGTGTCTGTCTTTCCTTTTCCCACATTTCCAATTTCCTACCATCGACCTTGTGACGTCAGCAGGTGACATATGAGCTTTCAGAGTTGATCCGCTCCTCTGCTTTCCAGTCACCTGTCACAGACTTAGGCCTGTCCCTGCCCATCGCTTTCCAAGATGGCCGCCTTCCCGCCTTTTTTTTGTTTCTCTTCATGTGTCGTGTGTTCAACTCCTTTCTAGCCAGTCCAGGAACTTCCCTTGGAAAAAGTTCCTTGTTTGAACGTACATTAAGTGCTCCAGAAACAGTACAGCGACACCCCCGTTGTTTTACCCTGTAATTATTATCGTTCCTAGAGGCAATAAATACTGTCTGATAACAGGCAGTAAAACAGAGGTTGAGGATCGGATAACGAAAGGCAGATCTTTGAATGGAAGCTGAGAGAAATCTTTCTGCACTCCCACTGAATGGAAACCTTTCTTTCTCTCTGCTTTTATTAAGTCTGACTTTAAAATCCCCAGCTCTCCCTTCAAACCGGGGGCCCGGTTCGAGGCAGCCTCGGGGGGCCCCTGCCTCGCAGAGCAGAGGGCTTATCTGGATATACCGCAGGTATTTATCGTGATTTGCATTCTGTCGAGGCCTTGTTTTCATGCTGAACTGGCGATGGTCCGATGTCTCCGGTTTTCTCTTCTCACTGGGTTCTCTGGGTCCGTCTCTCTCTCTCTCTCTCTCCTTCAG